>PVKS010000694.1:0-64898 GCA_004027875.1 Aplodontia rufa | reverse complement strand
AGCTCCCTCTCCTCTCTGCAGCCAGACAACTCACCCAATTCATGCCGCAAGGAGGGGCCACACTCCCTGCTCTGCACAGGATCAGATAAGCACCTTCAATCTGTGCTTTCCACTACCTCTTTGGCCCCATGGGTCCTCGGAACAGAGGGCTGTCCCTGTTTTCCTCTGGCACTCTCCATAATATTCCTTCCTCTTTCAGTAGGTGATTAGTTTCACTACTCTTTGGAGTTCATTAGCATATTTATTTCTGACCTGCTTCCCCTCCTCTCAACTCGCAATCTCTTCCTTATTCCTTCACAAGAAGGAAAGATGGTCCACGTTAAGTAGCTGAGCAAGTCAAGGCAAAGTGGGGACCCAGGTCTGACCGCCAAGTCTAAGGGGATCGGAGTTTTCCAGTTATCGCTGCGCTGCCGCAGCAGACCTCTCTCTCAGGAGATAAGTCAGATTGCCTCCCATGGGGCTTGAGGACTTGAAGCCTCGCTTCCTCTCCATCTGTCTGGGGAGGCCAGGCACAGCTCTTGGTGTGTTTCTCTAGGCATCTGAGTTAGCTGGGGCCTTTCACCCCAAGGACTGCACCCTCAGACCTACCTTCATTCGGCGGCGCTGGAGATTCCTCTGTGACCACTTCCCCGGAGCCCACCTGTGTCCTGGCGTTGAGAGAAAAGCGGTAGCGTGACACGGGGTCTGCTCTCTGCATGGAGAACTTGGTCTGATTGGGAGAGAAGTTTTCCACCATCTGCTTTCCTACTTTGGTCCCATTAACTGAGAAGAGGGAGATAAGTGGAATGGAAGTTTAGAAAGGATTACTGTGGTGGGTTTTGTAATCTGCACCTGAAAGAACGCCTTCCTAATTTTCTGGAAAGGGAACTGGTGGCCCCTGCCTGGTGACTTTCAAAGCTTGCTTTGGAGGCAGCACGGCAGGTAGAAGTCCCTCCCAGCTCTCTGACTACATTCCAGGTGAGTGCTTCTTCACCCAAAGGCATGTTGCTGATTCTGGAAGATTCAGTTTGTAATTCCCAGGAGGCAAGATAAATCTCTTGAGTTCCTTTCTTCTGTTCAGAGTTGGGGCGCATTCACCAGGGCTTCTGATTGCACCTCCTTTATAATAGGCACATTCAATATGCCTCAAAGGCGAAGGGCCACGTCTAGTGATGGATTCAGAACAACAGTGCTCGGCTGGCTGCGACAACTGTTAACAACACAGCGCCGGCCCTTTGTGCTTCACCTATGCCAGAAGAAGGCAAGTGTTTCAAGTAATGACACCGCTGTCCCTGCATGGTGACGCTAAACTCTTGAGGAGAGGTCTTCCTGACCAGACTCTGATTTAACTCCACCTTCACCTGGC
The DNA here is from genome assembly GCA_004027875.1 of Aplodontia rufa. Taxonomy (NCBI): domain Eukaryota; kingdom Metazoa; phylum Chordata; class Mammalia; order Rodentia; family Aplodontiidae; genus Aplodontia; species Aplodontia rufa. The sequence continues at coordinate 63,553 of PVKS010000694.1, read as the reverse complement.
TGCTCTGCATACTGCCACCTTATCTTAAATGACCTTCCTGCTGTGTCTCCAGTGGTCTGTGGATCCCTAAGCACACGCTGTCTGCCCCACTGCATGAAAGCTCATTGGGTAGGGAACTCTCTGCTAGACCCATAGGTGTTGGGGACAAGATTCCTGAGGGCTAGGGTTGTCTCCCTCATTAGACTGGAGTTCACCAGTCAGATTAGAAGTTCCAGGCAGCAGAGCCGTGTGGACAGCAGGGAGGGGGTCACACCCACCTCCTGTAATCCTGGGGGAGCTTTCTCCTGGGCCCCCTCTATCCTTCCACATCGCCTCGATCCTCATAGTCTATCTAGCTCAATTCCTTAGGAAAATGGTAAGTACAGAGTTTCTGACTCCCAGACTATCTGGGGTGGGGGCAGGACATACAGGCCACGTATTTGAGAGTGTATCCAGTCAGGATCCCATTGGGGTGCTCCGGATGGTCCCACTCCAGGTTGATTGTCTCCAGGTTGGGCTGCCGGACTCGGAAACGCCTGGGGGCACTGGGTACTTGGGGAAGGAGGAGTGAGCAGGGGAGATAAGGGGAGGGTAGAGGGAGGATGAGGAAAACAAAAGAACAAAGCACAGGAGTGAAGGCCTTGACCTTGGGCAGCCCCCTTGCTGGACTCTGCTGAGGAACCACAAGGGGGCAAAGCCCGCTGCCCCATCTTGAAGGCTGTTCTGCCCAGGTGAGGGCACAGGCACGGCTCAGACTGTTTAAATGGGGAAGAAGCTTTCCTTTCACTCCAGATGAGGCACACATTAGGCTGCAAAGACACCAAACCAGGTAGAGCCCTTCCTAGGCAGGGAGGGGAGCCCATTTTAGCTGTTTTGTACAAAGGGTGCAGTTTCTCATCCTCAGATAAGGGTCCTTGGTGCTGGATCCAGGCTTCTGATATGAGAATTCTGCGATCATGAGTGAGGAGAGAAAAAATCCAGGATGGAGCCTCTGGACAGGGTGGGAGGGTGGTAGTGACAGGAAGCAAACCAAGGAAGAGGGAAAGACAGGAATCAAGGAAACCAGAAAGAAGAGTGAAGGAGAAGAGAAAGGAGGGACAGAAGAAGAAAAACAGGGAAATAAGAGTTAAGTGGTGGCTTGGCGGTTATGGCGCTTGCCTGGCATGCGCGAGGATGCAGGTTCGAACCCCAGCACCACGTACACAACAAAGTGTCAGAGCAAGGAAAGCCACATGAAAAACTAAATAAAAATGATCCCCTCTCTCTCTCAAGAAAGAAAGAAAGAAAGAGTTAAGGAGGGAGTGAGGAGAAACAGAAGAGGGCATAGCAATGCAAAGTGGGTAGGAACAGATGAGCCAGACCGTCCCAAGCTTTCTGCAGGACTGGGGCAAGCCGCAGGCTGCAGGAGGGAGAGGTTGCCCCTGGGCTTCCATCCGCAGAGCTGCCCCACAGGTGACCCTCAGTGAACGTCCTGGGTGCTGGTGAACAGGTGGTCCCAGTGGCCTGGATGCTCAGGCTCCTTCCGCCTGGGGAGTTGTTGGTACAGTGAGGCCCGCACAGGGCACGTGGGTCAATCTGCGGAGCCCATCTGGAGTCCTGAGAGTTGAGTACCCCAGGCTTCTCTTGAGACATGACCTCCCACCAGGGCAGGCACCTCAGTGATGGATGGAGTGCTCTGTGGGAATGACGGAGCTGTTCAGCCAGTGGTCATCAGCTCCTTGAAGCCACGCAGAGGTCACCTTGTGCCATCCGGTGTGGAGCCATGCTGGCGCTGTTCTGGGCCCTCCGCCGAGTGCTGACCCTGTTCTGCCCACCCTGAAGAGTGGCTGGTCAGACCTACCTCCTTCTGGGGTGGTAAACTCCTTGGTTTCGCTGCGGGGCCCGTCGCCTCTCCCATTGACCACAACCATCTCCAGCTTGTAGTTACTGTAGGGGAAGAGGCGGGACACCACGCCCCGGGGGCGGTCACCAGGGAAGCTGGCTTGCTGTCTCTTCTGAGACACCCACAGATTCTTCAGCAAGCTGCTCTCCCTCCAGTAGTAGGCCTTGGGGACAGAGGCAGGCTGGTGAGGGCTCGGGCCGTGAAGCCGGGTTAGTGGTTAGTGTGGTGGTAGTGACTGGTCTTCCCTTTGCTCACTACAGGCTCCAGGTCCCAATGTCCCCATCAGTTCCACACAGGCCTGGGGGTGCAGCCTTAGAGTCTCATTGGCCGCCTGTGAATATGAATTTATGTTGAACAAGAAATAACGGTTTCACTCAATTGCTGAGCCAGGCCATGTCTTTGGGGAATGGGTGAATTGGCCAACCTTATAGCTGAGCTGCCCCACTGCGAGACTTATTTCCAAGTTGGGTGAAATGCTGCTCAAGGAGTCCATGCTGGACCACAATAGGAGCCAGGGGTCCAGGCATGGAAGGTTCTCTGTGCTCGAAGACCGCATCACCTTGAGTTAGATTAGTATGGTTTAGGTCGCAGCAGACAGGCATTGGCAAAGAGCAGGTTATCCCGGAAATCTGAATGTAAGCAGAGGTCAGTTTAATCCTTCCAAGTCAAATGGTTTCTTTTCATATCATTTGAAGGCTTTACAGATGCAACAGACATGTGTCCAAGTCAGTGGGGTGCAGGGCTGCGTGGTGGCACAACTGGATGGGACAGGGTGGCTATGGAGGGAGGTAGTTGCAGGGTGCAGAGGAGGTCTGATTAGCAGCAGGTAAGAAGCCATGAGTCAGGCTGTCACAGCCGTGTCACAGGCTGCCCACAGCAAAGTAGAGGAAGTCCAGACTTAGGGGGACCCAGTGGGAGCTTTAGCCAGATAGATATCCAGCAGGTGGGTTAAGGGTGCAAGTAGCCGCCAGGGAGGAGCTCATTCTCCTCGACACACCATCTTGCCTTCCTTCCCTGACCCCCAAACTGATTTCCCAAGAAAAGACTGACCTCTTCTGCCTGTCCCCAGCTGTCCATCAGCCAACTCTTGATGACCTCTGTAGTCACAGAACCAGTGTTAACCTATGATTCCAGCCTCCCCCATTTCCCAACCAGCTTCCAAATATAGCTGGACTCCTGGGAGGCAGCCTCGCTCACCTGGGCTTTCTCTCCTCCTCCCCATCTCAGTTCACCCTATCAAAGACAGGAGCCAGAGCGGAAATTGCTCACAACTGGTAGCACCAGGAGAAGCAAGAGCCTTGGTCCCCCACCTGCTGGGAATCCTGAGTTGGCTGTGACAACAGGGAGGGCACTTGCACCCTTCCAGTGGCTTTGCCAGTTAGTGGTGGCTTTCCAAACCCAGGCTGGGTGAGGCAAATAGCTCAGTGGGGCCTCAACACTGCACACGAAGGTACATGTGTCCACTCACATGCAGGTGACAGATACATGTTATGCAGTGTCAACTCAGACCCGCCCTCCTTCCCAGGATCTTCTGCTGAGCACTTGCTCAGCGTATACCCCACCCCGGTATATGTATACAGTCAGGAGCCGCCTGACGATGTTCTGGTCAGCAAAGGAGCTCATGCGTGATGTGGCCCCATGACACTGTGATGGAGCTGAGAAAGTTCCAACACCTAGTGATATAGTAGCCACGTTGTCTGACCATATCACAAGGTACCTACCACTTGTGTGTTTGTGGGATGCTAGTGTGAAACACCTACTGCGTGGCCCTTGTGTAAAAGTATAGCATATAATACTCGGTAAGGAGAGTACACATCTGATCCTGGTTTATGTATTTACTATCCTTTTTATCATTGTTTTATACTTTTTAATCCTTCCATTTATTAAAAAAAAGGTTGATTGTGAAACAGTAGGCCATATCACACTGGCAACAATCATTTTATTCCACTAGCATTTTCTGCGTTTCAGCTGTCAGGAGGCCCCACTGAGGGGGCTGGAGTGGTAGCTTAGCAGTGGAGCACTTGTCTGGCATGTGCGAGGACCCGGGTTCAAACCCCAGCACCACATACGCAGCTGGGTGTTGGAAAAACAAAGGCCAAATGAAAAACACATGAAACTGACTCTCTCTTTCTCTCTCTCATTCTCTCTCTCTCTCTCTTTTTTTTTTAAAGATGCCATACTGAGTGGCTGACCTACACCATCTGGGTTTGTGTAAGAACTTATGATGTTGGCACAATGACAAAATTGCCTAATGGCACATTTCTCAGAACATGTCTGCTTGTCAAAGCGACATATGACTGTATATATATATACTTTTTCTGGATGTATTTTGAGTAGCTAATCCTGGACATCATCTTGAATGAATTTTAGACCCAAAAGATATTCCTAGGACCCCTTCGAAATAATCTGTGCCCCGCATCTGCTATGCCCTTGCCCTGGTTACTGAGCTGGAGTTAGGCGGAGTTGGGAGCTGGCTTCCTCACTCGGTACTCCCTGAGTTGGCCCTGGACTGTGTCGGAGTAGACACGGTTCCACTGAAGGCTGATGGCTGTGCTGTTCAGGACTCGGATTTTAACTTCGGTGGGTGCAGCCCTGGGATCTGCAACGTGTTGGGACAGAGAGCTGGTTACACAGGCAGGGCTGGCCCTTGGATTCCAGGGTCCCCTCTGACTTGCCCTCTGCTGGCTTGTACCTCCATGCTAATGGACCCTGGCTATTCCAGGCTATGGCTCCTGCATTAGACTATATTTGGAGGAGCAGGAGAAGGCTTAGGACAAAAGGGTGGCAGACAGACTAGGCGGGACTCTGCCTATGTGCTTAGAGGGCCAGTATTTGTGCTCTCATGTGCTGGGCTCCTCTGCCCCTCTGTTCCACTCTACCTTCCCTCACCTGCTCTGTGGCCTGGGAGGCTGCTCTCTCTGGAACCTATCAGCTGAGCTCCCTTATTCTTAGGCTTCTGGATGGGTTTGGACAACAGGAGGTGCCAGCATGAGGCCCCAGAGCAGGAGGAAAGGGAAGGTGGCTTCTCTTGGCTGGGCTGCAGGTCTGTAGCACTGCACTCCTCCACCTAAGGCCACAGCTCCCGAGGGTGGTCCTTGAGTGTCATGGTGACTCTTAGGCCCTTGGTCCCAACAAAGCTCAGAGTGGCAAAATGGCTTCTGGATGTTGCTAATCTTCACGGACGCTCATTTACCTTGTTTGCCCCCTAGCCCTGTCCCCCATTGTCAACAGTCCCTTTGGAATGTGCATCTGTTTTCTGCCAGCAGGAAATGTTACCACAGGCTGGAGATGCCCTACTCCATTCAGGAAGGGAGACAGCCTGCAGTCCCCATAATGGTTCTTGCCCCTCTGTTCTCTGCTCGGCTACACAAGCAAGTCTGCCCCAACCCCTCTAATCCACCAAAGCACAGGTCCTAGTGTAGATGGTGCAACGGAAACGTGTGGGCCATGAAGCCCATGACCAGAAGCTGGCCTGTCCATGCCTACCACCCTCTGGACTCCTGTTGGAAAGAGTCTGCCACCCTCTGCTCCTCTCCAGTGGGTCTAATCCAGGGCCACCTCTAGGGCTCAGCCCTCACATCTTCCCATGGCACTGTTAGAGGGCCATGGACCCTTCTCCAGGTCCAGCACTGCCCCTTCTGGGGCCACATGTCCTCGAGGCTCTCCCCACTCCCTCCCTTCTGCTCACCCCATCCAGTTTCATGCTCAGACTGTACCATAGGAGCCAAGAGAGCCTCCACTAATCCTCCGCTTCGCCTGGAAGCCAGCAGGACTAATGTGCTGGGCACAGAGAGGCCACCCCCCTCTGGCAGCCAGGCACATACTTCTCCATATATGTCTAGAATCTTGATTTACTGAATGCCAACTCCAAAGAACTCTTTTATGCTCAATTGCAAGGGCTGGGAGCAGCACTGGGAATGCTGGCAGGTGGCTTGTCTGGAACATTCTGGTCTTGTGCTCTGTAGACTTCCCTCCCTGCTGGAGAGCCTGGCCTGTGGCCCGCCTCCTTGGAGGTGTTCACTCTAGTTCTTTGGGACAGTTCTCAGGTCTTTCCTGGTGCTAGCGTGGCTTGCAGCACAGCAGCCTGGCTGGGGATCTGGAGACCTGGGTTCTATTTTCAAACCTGGCCTATGCTGTCACAAAGCTCCAGCCAAGGGCTCTCTCCCTCTAGGGCCTCAGTTTTTACATCTGTAAAATGTGATAACAGGACTAAGTGATGATGTACGGCATCCCAGCTCACATTCGGCGATATTTCCACTCCTTGTGTTATAGCAGCCTGCACTCCGGGGCACTGCAGGGTTTTGCTCTTTCCTGGGAGCCAGCTGCCCTCCCATGACCCATCTCAAGGTTCCTGGCCTGAGAGAGTGGGCCTGGCCGGAGGGTCCTGCTGGGAGGGGAGAGGGGCGGTACTCACAATCTTCTCCAGAGTACCCGATGACAGTGTCGGGCTCCGGAGCCTTCCCAAAGTCATTTTCGGCCTGGACCCGGATCTCGTAGGGCACGTAGACAGGGGTCTGCCCCACCACATAGCGAGAGCCCCACACTGTGACATTGTTCCAGGTCTCTCGAGTCTCTCTCCGCCGCCACTTGACAATGTAGCGCAGGTTAGGGCCAAAGGCGGAGGTGGCATTCATGGGCTGCACAGAGAAAGACAGAGAGGCAGGGTGGAGAGGGCGCAGGCGAGGAACCAGGTCTCCATCAACTTGGCTCTCCTGTGCCCAGCACCCTTCCTGGGCCTAGCAGACTGCAGTTAGTCTCATTGCACATCCTGTCCTGCTAGGTCCACCCAAAGCCCAGAGTCCGAGGAACTCTGCAGCATGTGGCTCTGCTATGACAAAATCCTTCCCTGAGGCTCAGTCACTCCGACTCTGAAAGCCACTGTATTTGTAGGTGCAAAGAGACTGAGTGAAAGCTTTATTTTCAACAGAAGTCCTTCCTAGGACAGAAGCGGAAAGAAAACAAAAGACGGACAGGACCAGGATCTCCAAAGTGAGAAAGGGACACATTTGGGCTTACGCGCAGCAGGCCTCCTGCCAATGAACTCAAGATTCCAGCACTGAGGGGGCTGGAGCAGTGGCTCAGTGGTTACAGTGCTTGCCTGGCATGCACAAGTATGTGAGTTTGAACCCCACCACCCACGTACACAGCTAAGTCTCAGAGCAACGAAAGCCATGTGAAAAACTAAATAAAAATTGATTCTCTCTGGTTCTCCCTCTCTCACTGTCCCCTCTTTCTTTAAAAAAAAAAAAAATTCCAGCACTGACTGAAGGTCCACCAAATCCAAATGTGTCCTTCCTGTCCTTCCCAGTAGATAAGAATTCTTTAACGGTGAGTGGAATCCTCTTCTTTATTCTCTAGGGCCCTAGTCCAGGAATCTGGCTCCCGGAGCCCGCTATGCAGAGCTGCAGCCCAGGAGTCCAGTCCGGAGCTGTTGCTTCTGGAGACGAGCCCTCAGGGGGACAGCGATGGCCACCATCTCCAGCACTCTATCTTCCTGTTTTCATTACTTGGGGCAGCAGTTCAGAGTCGCCAATATTTCAGCGGCTGTATCTACATCTCCCAGACTTGGAAGCACTTGGAAATCAAAGTTATTCTGGGATCACATATTGGTTTGGAAAATGCAGTCAGTGAGCCAAGATGCAGATGGGACTTGACAATCCTGACCTGGGGGAGTCTCTCGAGTCATTTAGCCCACTCTGTCACTCAGGGAAGAGCTTAACACATCTCGGATGCCGGTATTTCCTGCACCTCCTGCTGGAACCCAAAACACATCAGAGCTCGGTGTCGGGGTTTCATCCAGTTCTTTCCTAAAGTCTAACTCAAGCCCCTCTTGCTTCAAAAGAAATCCATTTTGTCTTGTTGGCATTCTCTATGTGTTTTTTTTTTTTCTTTCTCCTAGACTGGCAGTCTATGGAACTTGGTCACTTCTGCTCTGAAATCTTGCTCCTATTTGGTTTCTGGATGCTCCACTCAGAGAGGAGCTTGGTTTCTCCGAGAGTGCCCATCAACACCAGCTACATCATCTGAACTGCACTCTGATCTCAGGGGGCTCCCAGGTGCATGCTGCCAGGTGGGCAGGCCCATCAAGGACAGGGGCTCGGAGGGGCTCTTACTGTCCATGTGATCTCCATGTTGTTCTTTCTGGTCCCTTCTCCCTTCACATCACTGGGGTTGGACTCAGGAGCTGGAACCAAACAGACACAAAATTGAAGTTCCATTTCACCAGGGAAAGCTATCCACTTCCTTCCCACCTGACTGGCCCCTTCTTCGTTCTGGCATTTCTCAGTCTGTTTTTTTTTTTCTCTTGCGTATGATGTGCCTTCCTAGCTAAGCTTTAAACTCCTAAAGCACAGCTAGTTTTTAAAAATTTAATCCCTTATCTGAGTGCAATTATCATAAGGCTTTCCATATTGTAGGTGGTCAATAAGCCAATTCAATGCAATTATCCCCTTCAGGGATTATCCACTAAATATGTTTCACACCCCACTGGTTTATCCCTGGCATTCATCACTTTTTGGAGGGGGAAGCGTTTCCAACCTCTATGAGCTGGTGTGATTTCAGAAATCTAAACACTATCTAAGTGCATTAGGAAAAGAAATCTGAAACAACACTGGATTATATATTGTCATAAGCAGATGATCAGGAATCATTAACATTAATAATAATAAAAACAGCAGATATTATGGTAAGCACCTGATACGATGCATTTTCTTTTTTCTTTTTTGGTACCAGGGATTGTACGGAGGGGTGCATAACCACTGAGCCCACACCTCCGGCCTGTTCATTTTTTTGTTTTGAGACAGGGTTTTCCTAAATTGTTTAGAGCCTCACTAAGTTTCTGAGGCTGGCTCTGAACTTGCGATCCTCCTGACTCAGCCTCCTGAGCTGCTGGGATTACAGGTGTGCGCCACCACATCCGGCTGCACTTTCAGATGGAGTCCTCACAAATGCCCCACGGAGGTAAGTGTTACCATTATTATTCTGTTTCACAGATGAGGATGCTGGACCTTGGAGAGGCTAAGTAACTCGCCCAAAGTCCTGTGGCTGGGAACTAGGGAAACTCAATTTGAATTCAGGGCACCTAGGCCTGGCCCTTTTTGGGGAGCCAGCAAGTACTCACGTGCTCCACTGGTTTGGTAGCGCTCGGACGGGAGGCTGGGGTGGCTGCTCCCAACCTCGTTCACAGCAATGACCCGGAACTGATAGTTGACATACGGGGACAGGTGGAGGATAGCTGAGTTGACGCTGCCTGGGAACTTGGAATGGTCATGCCAGACCCCTGGTTGGAACTGGTCCTCTTCAAACTGGACGACATAGTCTGAGCGGGCAAGGAGGACAGAGATATTTCAGGAGCTGAGTGAGCAATGTCCTGCTTTAAAAGCACTTCCTCCCTGGCTTCCATTAATCTTTATAATCTCCTGAGTAGATGGTGGCACGTGGAGAATTTCCCCCAGGACACAGAAGGGTGCCAAAGCTTCCACGAATTCTAAGAAGAGCTAGGGCACACGTCAAGTGGGCATGCCAGGGACCAGACTCCAGGGAAGGCCCTTGGTTCAAGGCTGTTACCAGCCCTCTTTTTTTTTTTTTTTTTTTGAGGTGGTAGATATTACTGAAGGCCTCATGTGCTAGCTGAGTAAGCATTCTACCACTGAGCAACACCCCAGCCTTTTATTTTATTTTGAGACACCCTCTTGCTAAATTGCCCAATCTGTCCTCAAACTTGAGATCCTCCTGCCTCAGTCTCCCAAGTATCACAGGCATGCACCACTGCACCTGGCACCCGTTCCCTTTTCTGGCTTTGGAGCACAGGGCCCTGGGCTGACCTGTGATGGGACTGTTGTTATCGTCCCCTGGGATCCAGGTCAGCCTCACACTCCTCTCGGCCAGGTCCGTAAGCTCCAAGTCCCGGGGTCGGTCTGGCCGCCCTGGCAGCAGAAGGAGAAGACACCATGCAGGACTCCTGAGTGACAGCCAGCCCCTCCTTGTGGTGGTCCCAGCCCTGGTCAGGTCCCTGATGAGTTTAGGTCTCCACAACCAACAGGATCCAATCCCAGCCCAGGAGAACCAGCCCATTTCCTCCAGGGTCAAGAAAGAACAAAGAGGAGATCCCAAATTCTACTCCCCGAATATCAAAGGATGTGGAGTGAGAAAATAAAGCAGCGGACCGTGCAGGGCACAGAGAGAATAGGGCCAGGCCTCCTGTTTCTGCAGACATTCTTGGAGCAGGTTGCTCTTCTCCACCCCTGCTCCCATTTAGAAAAGCTGATGAAGAAGTGCAAGATTTTTTCTCTTTTTCTCACAATAATTATCTTCTGCTCTGTATGCCAGGGCTCTGAGAGGACCAGAGCCCCGGACGGGTGAGCTGGGCTGGGCAGACAGGTTAGGGAAGTAGAGAGGACACAAAAAAAGAGGGCTGGGCCAGGGAGGATATGGAGACAGTCTGGAAGTTTCAGTGGTATAAGTGGGCCAGAGGAGCCCCAAAGGCTCCCAGATGGGGTGAGGGCAGCACCTTTCTGGGGCTCCAGTCTCCCTGGGATTGCTTTAGTGGGTATAAGCACCATCTTGCCTGGGGATAAGGCCATCCAGTCAGTGACAAGTGACCCTCCCTGCCATCTTGGCTACCTGAGCCAGCTACTGTGTGGCTGGCTGCAGGAAGAATCTGGAAGGTGCGTCATGTGAACCCGCCTTAGTGCGTGTATGCATGTGTGTGCCCATGTGTGTGCAGACTGTGAATGGGTACACAGTAGCAGTGTGGGGAGGCTGCAACACGAGGGACTCACAGACAGGATCAGGGGCTCCTGACCCACTTTTAAACATTTCTGAGGCCAAGCTCGGGGAGGATGAACAATCATGCAGATGGGGGGAGTATGGCCAGGGGTAAGAGATGGGGGCAAAATGATGGTCAAGGGCTTCTGAGCTCAGCCTACGAAGGAGCCCAGAGCAGGGCTGGGACAGCGGCTCATGGAGGCAGGGGGACATGGGAACTGAAAGGAGGCCAAGGGTAGAAGCTGTGTGGAGTGGGGCCCTGGGGCCCCAGACAGCGATCCTTTCCTGAGGCAGCCTCCTCTTCCAAGTCTGCACCCCAGGCGTCTAGAGAGAATGCTGGCCAGGGCCCATGATTAGTAAGAATTACCTTTGGGAAGGGCAGCCAAACGGTTAGTTGGAGTGGCCTGATCCGCTGCAAAGGTAAGATGGGTTACCCAGGTTAGAAGGTTATCAGGTATAGAGGTGTTCCGGAGGGATGGGAGCAGGCAACCATGGCTTGAACAGCTGCCCCAGAGCCAAGGTGTTCTGGGCATGGCTTCCCCCTCCCTACCATAGAGGGCCTCCCACCTGCACCGAGGTCAGTTGCGTTTTCTCCATGGCTAGGGACAGGACCTGTGTTCCCTTCCTATCCCAATGCCAGTAATGTGTCAGCACCCACCACTGCCAGCAACTGCACTCCTCCGTTGGGATAAGATTGCACCAATGCTTACGGCAGTAGGATGCCCCCAAAAGAAGACTGAGGTGACCAGGATACAGCAAGGGATCTACTTCCCTGGAAGGAGAGGCCACCTTGCCTTGGTTTAAGATGGTTTAGTATTTACAGTCCAGTCTGGACACAGGACAGGAAGAGATGGCATCACCGAGTTCAGTGTGTAGGATGCTCTGAAATGCCACCAAAACCCAGGAATAGCATGGGGGTGGAGAAGGCTAGCAGAGTTACTGAAGGGCAGACACGAAACCCAGCCTGGCTTTAGTGCTACGTTGTGTTAATGGACTTAGAGGTATGGAGTTAGCTGCAAGGAAGGTGGTAAGGATCTGGATGAGAAGCCCTCTGCACTTCTCTGTCACCCTAGCACCCTGCCATGGGGGTTCAGGGGAGTTAGTGATCTCACTTGGGAGAGTGGCACTTGAACTGTCCAGCTTGTCCCTGAGGTAGAAACTTCCTAACCCAGAGGCCAGAGGGTGAGGCCTCACCACTCCCACCACGGGCTTTGCCCACGGAACTGCTGGGAGTGGGGAGGAGGGGACATCAGTGCCAGTGCAGGTGGCAGCATTTACCCAGCACAGTGAGGTAGGCCTTGGCCAGGTCTTGGTCTAGCTCGGTGCTGGCGACGCATGTGTAACTGCCCTGGTCCCGCTCCGCCACGCCAAAGATGGTCAGGGAGTCATCTTCTTTCTTCATCCTGCAAAGGCACCGCCCGGGGGTTGGGAGGAGGGCAGGGTGGGCACCAGGCGCTGCCACTGCTTTCTCCCTGCTGGGGGGATGATGAGAAGGAAGAGGGGAGCGGCAAGGCCAGACTGGGAAGCCATGGCTGCTGCCAGGGGATATGGGGTTGAACCTCATTGCGCTGAGAGAGGAAGGGTCTCCAAGGTCAGCGTTGCATGGAGGGGAAGAGAAAGTGCGTAGAGCTTAAGGGGCCCTGAGCTGTGTCTACTGCCCTCGAACCCCAGTCCTGAGCCTGTCTCTGGGCCTTCCTTGTGCGGTGCAGCCCACCCACATCAGGACAGCGTTAGCCCCCTCAACGGAACATCGGGTATCCTCCTCCTCATTCCCTTCTTGCAGCTTTGTCTTCAGCCTAGATTTGTCTCCTCTGCACCCAGGCTCTGGGAAACCTCTCCCCATCACCCTGCTTCTCTGAACTGTCCCCCACAAAGGGAGGTGGCTCCCCAGAGCAGGACAGGATAGGAAAGCTGTTGGCACCAACCAGGGCAGAATGCCTGTGCCCGGCTGCAGGGTGCACCCCTGAAAAGCCAAACATGGCTGCAAAGCTGGGGTACTTCTGCCTTCCCTCAGGGCCTGACGTAGCCTGCACTGTAGACAGAAGAGGGACAGCAAAGTGAGCTCGAGGGGTGCGGGGCATGGGAGCAAAGTTTGGCCCAGCAGTCCTCATACCTGGCTGCACAACTGAACCCCCCTGGAGATCTATAAAACATTGTCAGGGCTGAGACCGACCCCTATACCAGTGAAATCAGAATCTGGAGGGAGGGGACGGCCAGGTGCTGCAGGGGTACAGCAAAATTATCCGGGAGCAAAAAGCTCAAAACTGCCACTCACTGCTATGGGCATGGTGGGCGGTCAGCACTGCCCTCTACTGGACAACGGGAGTACTGCAAGTTGGGCTGACCAGTGGGAGGCTGGGATTCAGGAGGAAAAGAAAGGGAGGGGAAAAAAGGAGAAGGAAAGAAGAGAGAGAAGAAGAAAGGAACCGGGAACAGAAAGGGGAGGGGAGAAAAAAGAGGAGAGAGCAGCACGGAACTGATGGAAGAGGAAGGAGGATGTAGGGGTGGGGTCTCCCCTAAGGAGGGGGAGTCACCAGGGCCACCACCCCCTCCTCAGTAGCTCCTTGGTTGACATGCATGATACTAAGCAAGGGAAAACAAAATGCCCCTCCAACTGCAGCAGGAGGAGAGAACAGAAACCTGTTTCCAACGTAGAGAGGCTCGTCGTCTTTCATCCAGGAGACGGTGAGCTTCAGGGAGGGGTCGTGCTTCACTCGACACTCCAGCTGCACCGTGGTGCCCCTCTTGGCCACCTGGTCCTCAGGCATCCGATAGATCCTGGTGGGGTCTGTGGGGACGTCCAGGGAGCTCACTGTGGGCCTGTCCTGGGCCCACCGCCCCCGCGTGGACCCACAGTGAGACGTGCCTGACTGCGAGGAAGGAAGGTGGCGGGAAGCGCACACACTTGTAAGAATGAAGGGGAGGTCTGGAGTGAGGAAGCAAAAAGAAAGCAGTCCCCCCCAGTTCTTTTTGTCCAGCTCAGGAGTGCAGGATGCGAATTCTGGTGTTTTGGGGGAGCTGGTGTGGACGGCAGGCTTCCCTTCCTCATTCCCTTTGGATCAGGCTGATTTCAAGCCCTCAAGTTGCTGGCACTCAGGTCAACTGGCAGCTCGGGGAGAGCGTGCAGAGGTGCCCTGGGGAGCCCCCTCGAGATTCAACATCACACGTGGGCAACTGTGAGCACGGCTCCTGCCCGCCCCACACTCCTCCTTACTCACTCTACCTTTGACCTCCAGGCGGACTTGGTTTTCCGCTTTGCCCAGGATGTTGGTGGCCACACAGGTGTAGATGCCTTGGTCCTCTTTGCGGATCATCTTAATTTCCAGACTGCCATTCTCATAGACATGGTAATTGCCACCATCCAGGTTGCTTCCTTGCCCATTCTTAAACCTCACAACAGAGCAGCAAAACAGAGCTTACTGAGAAGGGACCGCCCGAGGCACAGGGCAGCAGCTGGCTGAGAGGAACGGTGGCAGCGGCAGTGGAAGGAGCCCCCGGGAGGAGTGTGGACCCCAGAGCCTTGTGGGGTCTGCCTCCCACTGCTAGGTAGCCCTGGGAGCTCTCAGCCCTTCTCTGGGCCTTGGGCTTCTTCTCTATAAAAGAAGTGAGTTGATCCAGACCAGATGACCTACCACGTTCCCCCCAGCTTTGACCCTTTAAGTTTCCCAGGTCTTGCTGAATACCTATTAGAGGCTGGAGGGGACTCAAGTGAGACTGATGACCTCTGTTGAACACCTGGTCTCCTGGGACTTACCATCGCAGTGTGGGAATGGGGGACCCAAAGAAGGGGCAGTCCAGCCGTGTCCGGTTGTAAAGGATCACCCTAATGAACTGGTTCCGGGGTGACAGCATCCGAGGTGGCACATCTGAAATAGCCAGAGAACCAATCTTGGGTATGGAGTCTTATTCTTCCACTCCTCCTTGTTCTTACCTTTACGTGCCTTCTCCTTACAGCAGCTTTCTAGAAACCTAGACACCTTGCCCATCAACCGTCCCTCCCTCCAGAGGTTCTCGAAGCCTCTAATGATCAGGTGGAGAGGGAGTAGTAAGCTAAGACTTACCCTCCAGCTACCCTACATCTCGTCCAGTTTTTGCAAAGGCTTTCCCTGAGTTATCTGCAGCTGCCCCTCCACAGCCCTGAGGGATCTAGCAACTCCCAGTTTCCACTGCCCTCTTCCTGATCAGGGTGCAAAAAACATACTCAGAACCATTCCCCACCTGAGAGCCCAGGGGATCTCACAAAGTCGATGTGCAGGTGCCCAGAACTTGAGATAGACCCGCCCTCTCTTGCCAGGGGAGCAAGGGATCCACATGACTTCTCTGATGGATTAACCGCTCTCAGCCAGCTCTGAGGAGCTCAAGTCCTCCATTCTTCCCACAAACCTCATGTTCAGACTCCACACTCCCCTCATCCCCACACCTTCTTACCCAGCCCAGCCTGGCTGAGAGACCAAGTGCACCCGTGACACGGGCAAGCCCCAGGGGTCTGCAGGGGTGAGCAGAGGCGGGGAGAGCTGTGCGGGATGCTCACCCAGCACGCTGACGAAGGCGTTGGCCAGCAGGTAGCCATGTTCGTTGGAGGTGTTGCACTGGTACACAGCCCTGCTGCTGATCTGGGTGTCCCGGAAGATGATGGTGTCGCCTGCCACCTCGCGGTTTGGGTTGGGTGGTGCCGCTAGAGATAAGAGAAATAGATGCTCTGCATGAGAAATGGAGCTGGGTAGAGGGAGGGGCACAGCAACACCGATCAGCACTCCTGAGTGTCACTGGGGTGCTTGCTGTGGAAGAGGCAGCGCTGCGTGGCGGAAGACCTGGCTTCTGGCTGAGATCTCGGCTGAGCACCTGATTTTGGCTCTCCTACAGACAGTCTCTCAATCCATGCAGTGGGAAAACGCAGACCTGCTCAACCCAAATAAATGGGCAGGTGTGGTTGGGAATGTGTTTTAGAAATAGAAACCTCACTTCATCACCTACCAGCATAAGACGACCCTTTCAAGTTCAGTTTTCTAGTCTGCAGCATGAAAATAACACAAGGCCTCGTAGGGTTTTTGTGAAGGTAGCCTGAGTCTTATATGTGTATAATAAGGTAGGTGGCAGAGTCCCAGCAGGTCTCGATCCTGACCACACATCACTCTGCAGACTGGGGCAAATCAACAAATCTTTCTGGGCCTCATTTCCCTCACTCATAAAATGAGTAAGCATCACTCCCATCTTTCCCCTACTTTAAGGAAGAGTAAGATAAAAGAATGATAATGAGCTGAAAAACAAGTTTCTAGAAATGCAAATAATGGTCTTCTCTCTCCCTCTCTCTCTTTTTTTGCTGATACTGGGGAAACCTAGAGCCTTATGCATGCTAGGTAAGCATGAAGCTATATCCCTGGCCTTTTTAAATTTTCATACTGATTCAGGGCCTTGCTCAGTTGCCCAGGTTGGCTTCAAACTTTCAATCCTCCTGCTTCAGCCTCCTGAGTAGCTGGGATTACAGGCGTGCACCACCACGCCCAGCCACTTCTCTCATCTTTAACCACTAGAGATTTCTGGATTAAGAAGCACGTGACTTGGTTTGCAGAATCCATGAGCTCATTCAGGACCATGGAGACCTACAAGAGAAGCAGGTGGGGAAGGCTGCAGGAGTCTGGCCCCATGGGCGCCACTTCACAGACAGAGTCGGGGCCCAGAACTGGGGAATCAGCAGAAGGTAAATAAAGACATGGTCAGCAGCCTTACCAGCCAGCCTGCACCCCACTCGGCACCAAGAGAGGCAATGCTGGCAACCCCAGTCCTCCTAGAGGGCAGTTTTCATGAAACCATCCTTCCTGCCGGTCACTCCCCTTGGGTGCTCCTGGAGATGTTGACAGCTGACCTTTTCCAGGGTGGTCTTGGGCTGCATTTATTTAACAGTGCTGTGAAGCTTAGGACCACTGCCCCCAAAGTGCTAGAAGGACAGAGAGAGGCACAGTGTGCAGGCCGCATTCATCTCTGCCTGTGGCCAGGGCAGTGAGACTCCTTAGGGACGACCACAGGCTCAGTGCTGGCCAGAGCACCCACTGAAACCCACAGCTTCCCAATTGCTAGTCAAGCAATCTTGGAACATTCCCTGCACCCAACCAGAGCTTGACTCCTCGTCTTTAATGTGTGATATTAAAAAGATAGCAGGCTACAGCACCTGGCACAGTGTCTGGCACGTGACGAATGCCTAAAAGTGGTGTGGCTCGCCTGCCTACCTGTCCCCCCTGCCTCTCCACCTGCTCGCCTGAGCTGCTGCTCTTCGGTCAGATTCTGGGTCCTCTTCATCTATTTTTACCCCACTTGGTTGATATCACTACTTCTGTTTCCTCTGATTCCTTACAGAAAGCAATGACTGGATAGTTTAAAAAAGTAAATGCAACTAAAGAGAATATGATGTGCAACCAAGACTACCAGCTGGAAGGGGCCTTAGAATTCCCCATTCACCCATCTCAGTAGGACTAAAGTATCCTAAAGTCTGTGCTTACTCAGTAATCACATCTGTGTACCGCTCATAGGAGGAAGTTCTTCCTCATATACAACCATAATCGTTCACATTTTCACAAAACCCTACCTCTTATTTTGCCCTTTTCAGACAGTGGGACTTGAGTAACCATGGACAAGGAGTTACTGGGCTTTCCTCTATGTTCCAAGCCCTGGATGCCACTCACAGCCAAACCTTCAGAGAGGAAGCTGCAGTGCAAAACCCTAAATAAGGATCTGCAGTGGGTGTGGGTCAGAAAGCAAACATCTGAGCAAAGCCCAGGAGATCAGAAATCCCCTAACATGGGACCATAATCACAGGACCCCTGCTATCTCTCGGAAACAGATGAGGCAGGTTTCCTGGCTCTCGAGATGTCCAAACAGACAGGCTGCAGGGCAGCAGCAGTCAATGGGCTACTCTTTCCCTCATCTTCCAGGGCGTCCAGGCTGGCCCGCAGGGAGGGGGCTTGGGAACCTGACAGGGCAGAGAGGAGGGCAGTGGGCGGGAGCTGGCACTTACACTGCAAAGGCTCCCCATTCACCATCCACTGGACGGTGGGCTTGGGGTTCCCATTGGCTCGACACACCAGTCTCCCATCTTCACCAGGAGCCAGGATCAGGTTCTTGGGTTCATCCAGCCAGTAGGGAGCAGCTGGAAGACAAGGCAGGCAAGGCAGAGGAGTTGGACGGCAAGGGGCAGGTAGGGGAAACCAGACCGGCTCCCTGATGCAAGGCGGGAGCCTGAGGCTCAGCTCCAGGGCTTCACCACCTGCCCCAGGGCTCGCTCTTCCTGCAGTGGCTAGATCCAGCCTGCATGTGCCCAGCTTGGCTGCACCAATGCCAATTTATCTATTGGAGTTAACAGAACAGTAGTTCTAAACTGAGGCTACTCCTTAGAACCCCCTGGAGGACTTTACAAAACCCATCAGGGTGTCCTAATGGCTGCTGGGGCCATCTTAGGCTATTAAATCCGATTCCTTAGGGGAAGCCCGAGTGGCCAATGCTTTCAGAGGTTACCAGTGTTGATGATGTGCACCCAAGGTTTCCATCCACTGCCCTGGGTTCGTCCCTCTGGAATTCTGCCGTTGCAAGATCAGATCATCTAAAAGAGGCCTCGTGTTCTTCTAGGCACTGAACTTGGGTTACAGCAATTCTTGGTAGCTGGTCAACCCTTTCAATTGTTTGGGCAATTTTGAGCATGCATGCAGTGGTGGATTTTTTTGAGAGAGAGAGGATCATTGGATTAGATTCTCAAAGATCTTTTTATCCACCTCCCGCCCAAAGGCTAACAACCTCCTAGTCTGTTTGTGGTGCTGAAACCAGAGTCCTGAGATCCACCAACTGTGGGCTAAGAAAGTGCTGTTCTCTGGCCTCCAACCTCATCACTCCAATCATCCCAGGCTGAGAACTGACTTCCTTAGCCAACCACACGTGGCTGGGGTCCAGAAAGACTGGTGCACTAGTGCCTGCAACAGCTCAGATGGGACATCGCTGCTTTGGGGAGAAGGAAGGGATTTTTAAAAAATAATCATTCTGGCTACAATGACTCCCTATTCTCAAAACGAAGCACAGCATTATGCACAAATATATAGACAAGCACAGGGGCAAGACGACACATCACGAACGGGAATGCAAAACGAAAGAAAAGGCTCTGGGGATGATCCAAATGGGCCATGGGAGGAAATTCATCTGCGGAGGGCCTGGCACCAAGGAGAGTTGGGTGATGGTCCAGGTGGATCCCTTTCCCTCACCTGCCACTGCACATGTGCTCATGCATGCACAAGCACACGTGTGCACACACACACGCACACGTGTGGCATAAAGACAGCCCACATCTAGGGGCTGACCACACCTGTGGCAGGTCACTGTTGCCACTAACCAGGGCATTGAATGCCCCCACTTACTCTGTGCCCCCCAATCACCGTCAGAGGGAAGGGTGGTCATGGTGTTTAGGGCTGGCAAAATAATCATAATGAGAAATACACACAACGTACCCTTTACTCTCACCGAGATCGTGTGCCGGATGCTGCCCATCTTGTTGGAGGCCAGGCAGAAATACTCCCCAGAGTCTTCCTCTGACACATTGGTGATGCGCAAAGCCTTGTTAAAGTTCTCAAACTTGGCCTTGTCAGAGGGGAGGTCCCCACCTTTCTTGTACCATGCGATGTCAGGTGTTGGGCTATTAGAGGGACCAAGCAGGAAACAAAGGACTTGTCACTAAATGTGGCCCTTGTCTTCTAGAAAGCCTGGGACATCAAGTGTCCTGAAATTGTACCTGGGCTCAGGAGGGTGCATGTCCTCTAAGAGCTGATCTTTCCCATTCGGAGGAGGGTGCTAAGTCCTAGAGACCCTAAGGGACTTAGCTGAAATTCTAATGCACACAGAGGATGCCTGACCATATCCTTTTCTCCTTTTCTGAACCCAGATGGCAGAATGGTGGTGATGACTGTGATTTGCTCACTGTTTATCCCCCCCACTATACTACTGGTATGTCCCTGAGAGAGGCAAGAAGCGAACATGGACAAGTTCCCACCCCACCCTCCTGAAGGGTGGCGGCAGGGGTGTCATCGTACGTACACCCCAGAAGCGATGCACTCCAGCAGGAGGTCCATGCCGCGGAGCACCATCTGACTGCTGGAGGTACCCTGGGGATACATGAAGCTGGGTGTTCTCTCTGCAACTCCTCGGGCTGAAACAGGACAGAAAAGAGCCCCCGTGAGCCTCCACATGGAGGGCTGGCCTGGTAGGCCAAAGCTGGTGCAAGAGAGAAATGTCACCACGTCCCCTGCCGGACCCACCCAGCCAAAACTGCCCCAAGGATGGTGCATCATTTAGAGGTTAGGCAGCTTGGGCTCCTTAGCCCTACCAGCACATATATGTGACCATTCTAGGTTCTGACAAGATCTGCCAGGGGAGCCCAGCTTCCCTGAGTACTGGAATAGCAGGGGGCTGCCTGAGCAGGGAGAGGTCCACGCCTGGAGCATCTCATGTTAGGATCCCAGAGGCCACAGGGGTGGTCCCCAGGGCAGGCCATCTCAGCAGCAGTCCTTCTCCCCAGACAGGGGTGTGGAAGAAAGAGAAGGCATGGATTGGGGCCACAGGACAGACAAACTGCTCTTTGGGACCCTGAAGACAAGGAGCTGGGATGAAGCCACATAGCCCCAGACAAACAGAGATGCAGGGAGTTATTAATGACTTAGCAAGGATGCGGAGAGAATTAATGAGCAGAGATGACAGGAGATCACTCCGGGACCACGACCATTCTGCTTCCTCACTAATGACTCTGGAAGGGGGGTGGGGAGGAGGGTGTTAATTGCATGTGAGGTGCTGGGGGAGGGGTGAGAGGCAGCCAAGATGGACAAGGCAGTCCATGATTCAGCTAGGCTGCAGTGGCCAGGGTGTGAAATCAATGAAATCCACCCAGGATTTAAAAGGCCACATGGCTCACTGGTGGTTGTCAGGATGGTGGTTTCCCTGCGGAAGGGGTCAGGCCAGTCCAGGTGCACCCATGCGGAGAGGACCCCACCTTATCTGAGCTCAGCCTCTCCCCGACAGCTCTTTGAACAACTCTATGGAAATGGGTAAGATGGATAGAGAAAGCAAGGATGTTCCAACCAGCAGTCCCGAGGCCAAAGGGAAACTGGAGGAAGCATCCCCTGCGTGAAGATGTGTGACTATAAAGAGGTAATGCCATAAGCTGAGCCTGCACTGGAGCCCCCAGAGATGCCTGAGGTGAGAACAAAGGCATCTGTCCTGGGGCTTGATTGGAGCTGGCAGAGTGAGGATTGAGTGGGGAGGACGCTATCTCTGTGTAATTGGTGCTTCCTAATGGAGCTTTCTGGGTTCGCTGGTGCTTGGCTGGACGGGGGCTTTGTGTCCTAGAGGTACTCAGCTTCTCTCCATTAGCCACTAGGGAGTACATCTTGTAGAGTTTGCTTCTAATTTGTCTTTCTGTCAAGGGAAGAAAGGATGAAACACATCCTGAAGTATTTAGGCTGCTGGCACAAACACAGCACACAACAAATGCTCAATAAACGTTGTGGTGTAAGGGACTCAAAGGGGGAGAAGAGAACAATAAAAGAAGGCACCAGTGTACCCCATACATTCTCTTTCCACAGATGCCCTCCTCTGTCCCACCAGCACACACATATACAACAGTGGCTACGGAAGGGTTAATCCATTATGCGGTTAATCGGTTACCAATTACAGCTCTGGTAGCAACCAGCTCTTAGCACCAAGGAAGCCAACCCCAAAGCAGCAGTTTCCTCCCACCCATAATCACAAAGCCACCAACACAGTCAGGATAATACAAGGGCAAGGGCATCATGAGGAGAAGGACATCATTTCCAGGGCAGGAGGCTCCCAGGTCTGGTTGGTGAGTCTGTTGAGAGCTGGGGGCCCTGACATGATCAGGCCTCAGTCGTCATACTCATTTTCTGTAGGGACAGTCTACAGAGGCCAGTCGGTGACCCTGTGGACACTTAATCACACCATAGCACACAGCCCCCCAAACACACGTGACCAGCGAAACAGTGAGGACAGGGAGGAGGGAGACTAGCACAGAGTCCCTCTTGGGGTGCTGTGCACCATAGCTGTGATGGTAAAAAGGTTGTCACAGTAGCACACCATAGGATGTGGGCTAGCAACACAGAATTATCTTCAGACTGGAGAAACTACTGGGAAATAAACCAAAGTTCAAAGAAAAAGAATGTCCTAAAAATCAGAGGTAATATTTAGGGCTACCATTTGGTAAGCATTTATTAAGGGCCACTGTGCTCACAGTTCGGTCTACACCACTGTCATATTGAAAACTCACTATAAGTTTGGGGATATAACCCCCCTCTTTTAGCAGAGGAAGCGGAAGTCAACAGACTTGCCCAAGGTCACAGGCTCGTTATGTTCTGGATTCTGAACTATTTAGCACCAAAACTTGTGCTCCTACTCTAAACGGCTGCTCTGTGTAAAGCTAGAGGCCCTGCTGGTCCCCACTTCCAACAAGCAACTTTTGAAGTATCTTCCTTACTCAAACCAAAGAAAACCAAAATGTGAGGGCAAAGAAGGTGAAGGAGAAAGCTATTTTTGTCCTCGTGAGCTTCTCTGGTGAAACTCTTCCGCTACATTTTACCCTTCTTTCTCATGGTCCCAGGTAAGCTTCCATCGCTCCTCGGTGGCTGCTAGGTAAACTTGGAACCCACGCTGGAGAAAAAGAAGCCGAGGGAGGAACTAAGAGTCTCCAACGTCATCTCAGCTGGATTCTTAAGGGCATGGAAAGCTTGTGGAAGAGTCAGGGTGATACATGAGATTATTAAGGATCAAGAAGGCTGGCGCTAAAAGAGGGGGTTACGAAGAAATGTGATCAGTTGCAACAGGGGGACGTGACATGACAACTGCGGAAGTATGAGCCAGCTGGTGGCTTTGGGAGCCACTGTTCCCAAGGGAGTAGATGCAGGGGTCAGCAATTACCAAGGCAAAGGTAAATTACTGTATGAAATTCCAAATGGTGGAGGGTGACTGTCCCTCCTTGGATATCCTAAGACAGCCTCTTTCACCATGGATGCTTCGAGAGATGTACCTCCCATGGTGTTCCTGTTACTCTTCCTGATTTGCAGAGTGGGGCTGCACCTAATACCTGACCAGCCTCAGAATCTTCCAGATGCTGAAGTTCACATCTGCACAGATTCAGGAAGAGCATCCTAACTGGGGCCATCTGACCTCCATTCAAGGACACCGAGTCTTCTCTTGCGCTCTCACAAGCTGTGACTCAGAGAGGGCTCACAGGTCTCCAGGGGCACATGGTTATTATCCAGGGGACGTCCAGAGATGCTGGACATTGATGTTAAAGGCCTAATGAAAAATGGCTCCTGTTGGTCTGCTGGAGGAAAGGTCAAGAGTGCTGACAACATTATTGCTTCCCTCTGTCAGCGCCGAGTGGCAGCAGGAAGAGAGCTCAGTGAATCAGATATATCTGAGGACCTGGGCCAAAAACAGCTTTTAGGGGCAGCTGGATCTTACACCCACACTGCTCTGCTGTCTCTGATTCTCAGAAATGAGAACACGGGACTCCTGGGGCTGCGTTCCTGGCATCGCATCTACCTCCCTGGCTCTACGAATGGCTGAAGATGAGAAAAATTCTTTGTCTAGTAACATTTGATACCTCTCACTGCCAGGAAATTTCTCCCATAAGTCTACCTCAAATCCCTCATGCAGCAGCTGGGGCTTTTTTTTCTAACCAGTTCTCAGCACAGCTAAGGTCTTGGACAACTTTTGCTTTTCTAGTTTGCCCTAGAACTTCCCCCTGTGTATACTTTCTTCCTATGCAAGTGCCTACCTTTCTCCCCTGCCCCCATCTTCCTTTCCAAGTTTGTTTTGTCTCTCTTCATTTCAGAAACAGATGAGCTATACATGATACAGACGAGATGAATCCCTTCCTTTAAAGTCAGCAATATGTTAGATTTATGAAGTGTTGATGGTGTGTCCAACACCTTACTAGGAATCACACCCATGTCATTCTGGTTAGCCTTCACAACCACCTGAGAAGGCCATTTGGCAGGGGAGGGAATTAAAGTTCCAAGACATTAAATAATTGCCCAGTGTCACTTAATGCTATGTTCTGGAGCCTTGGTTTAACTCAAGGTGGTCTATTTTTTGGGGGGAGGGCATTCTGGGGATTGAACCCAGCATTGCTTCTCCACTGAGCTACATCCCCAGACCTTTTTATTTTTGCTTTTGAGATAGGGTCTTGCTAAGCTGCTTAGAACCTTGCTAAGTTGCTGAGGCTGTCTTTGAACTTCCAATCCTCCTGCCTCGGCCTCCTAAGTCGCTGGGATTACATGTGAGCCACAGTGCCTGGCAAGGAAGTCTACTTCCGTGTACACACTCTCGACCACCTGCTTTCCCAAGGGGCTTCCCTAAAGCTCAGCAGGTCAAGGGGCATTGGTCCATGTTCAGAGGCTGCCAATTCACTCAACCATCAGAACAAAACAGAAATATGGGCTGGTCCTACTGCTATAAAAGAGCCACACCCTGCTTCAAAGTCAAATGGAGCTGCACTGGGCATTTGCCATTGATGGTGCCTTTGTCCAGCTCCCTGCACTCAGGAAGGAACTTTCTCTTCCTTCCTTTTTAACTTCTTGTTTCTTTCTAGAATTATCAGTCTAGCTGTCCTGTGTTCAGCATGTGCCTCACTTTGACTTTATATCCTTCCCAGCAGCTTCATACTTGGGTCAGCTCCTGTGCTACCCTGAATTGAGGACATGGGGTCAGTGTTCATGTGAGCTCTCGTGAACTTGGTAGGTGTCACAGTTGTGGTTCTCACAACTCCCACGCATTTTTTTTTTTATGTAGTAATATTGGCCACTGGATCCACACTGGTTGAAGTGGCTGGACTCACTGGCCCTTACTCCACGGATAGAATAACTCTACGTGCACATTTCTTTGCATGGTTTATCTCATATAAAACAAACAGCGTGGGCCAGATGGTCTCTAAGTGACCTTTCTGGCTCTGATATACTCTGGCATTCAGAATACTTCCTATAACAGATTATAATAGATTGGAATTCAATTTAGAAGCAGGCACATTCTATATTAGTACTCTGGGGCTCTTCACAGAACAGTGAGTGGCCCCATTATTTTGAAAACAAACAATGCCCAGAATCCAACCAAGGTCCCCTGCTTCCTCAGGCAGTAAATTTCTTTGGCAGAATCTCAGTGTGGTTCTAGCTGCTTGGTGCCAAGTTGGAGCCTCTGCCTCCATCCCTGGCTCTCAATCCCTCATCCCATCCCCCACCCCAGACACCAATCATTGTTTATATTAGCACATCACAGTACGGACACTTTCTATCTATCTGAGCCCCCAATGGCTCCCTTGGGGACCTGTAGCCTCAGATTCTGAGGCATGATTGATGATGGGGCCCAGCTGTCCTGCCAGAGCCAGTAAATGATGATTTCTCGGGTTGCTTAAAGAAAAAAAAAAAAAAGACAATCTTGAGCCCCAGTGATGTGAAACTCAGATGCAGAAATAGCCAATTCCCCTACTAATCAGACCAAGCAACCAGCTGTGGGATGAGTTAGGCACAAGCATCGTTGCAATTGTGACTTGCAAGTGTGGGCTGCTGGACGTGGATCTGCCTTTTGCCTGCGCTGCCAGCGTGGAGAAGAGGCAAGTGGACGGTCCAGCTCCCTTTATCCTCACTGGGAATGCTGAGCTGGACTCACTCCCATTTCCCAGGTGGATTTAAGAGACTGGGGTCTAGCTATGAAGCGGTGCTTCCAGGAACTGAGGCCGCGCTGCAAAGCAGGCACTTCCTATCCAGAAGAGTTAACACTGAAGAGTTAACAAGACTAAGCCTCAGCTCCTTCAGCTTCCAGCAGGAACCAGGCTTCCTGCTTCTTCCTCACCGAGGGAATGCGCCTACTTCCAGGTCCTCTCCTCCATCCACCACTATACCTAAGCTTCTGCTGGAACCTCCAAGGAGCTCTTGAAGCTCTGCCCTGGGCTGAGTCACCTGCAGGGAATTCAGGCAGTGGAGGCAGTGGAGGCGGGCAAGACCTCACCGCCTCCACGTGAGCTGCCTCCAAATCCCGCACTGGCGGCAGCATCCTGAAGTGTCACCTTGGCACCCTGGCCTGCCCAGCTGTCACACCTGTCACCCAGCAGGAGTTAATGACACGATATCAGTCAAGTTAGGCAAACGGGTGTTAGGACAGGCAAGGTTACTCCCAAGGTTACCGCCGCAACTCACCACTGTACATGTCAGGGTGGTTTCTTAAGGACGAGTCATTATAGGGGTGGTCTGCAATAAACAAAAGAGGGTGAGCAAACAGAAGGCCACGGAGAAGTCACGGAGGCGTACACGGGGAGAGAAAAACGGAAATGCAAAGCTACGGAACAACTGAGGCCAGCGCCCGTGGTGCCGTGCAAGGGAACACATGGCACCTTGGGAAGGGAACGCGCTCGGTGAAGAACAAGCAACACAAAGCAGCTCGAAACGGAACAGAAAGGTTAAATCCTGCAAAAGAAGGCAAGAATAAAATAAGTTTGTTTTCTTAAATTAAAGAAATTATGCTTGATCTTTGCTTGGTCCTGCTATAGTTTGAACAGATGAGATAAGGATTAGTGGCATTCTGTCGCAGTCTCAGGGCCAACTTCCTGTCAGAGTCCACTTTCCAGGACTCCGGTTGAGGTCAGCTCTTGGGGCAGCTGAAGAAAAAGGAGTGTTAGTGAGCTCCGGGGAAAAGAGCAAAGTCCTGCCTGTGCAGAAGCTAAGCTGCAGGGGGCAGGAGGAGGTAAATGGGAGAAGAGAGCCATCAACAGAGAGGGACAGGGGACACTTGGCAATGTCCAGCAACAAGCAGTCCCCTAATCTGGCCAGGTGGGCACACTGAGGTCCCTGGGACACATCTGCTGGGAGTGCTCTGCTGTGGTGGGACAGCGTGGCTGAGGTCCCAGCTCTTGGCTTAGAAGGGGAGCTTGGGTCAGGACAGTGAGATGGGGATCGCAAGTTCTATGCGTTGGGCCTGCAGCTGACTGCCTGGCAGATCTGAGCTCTGTGAAGTGTGTTGGGATGAAGAGATTCCTTAAGGAACAAGATTAGTGGCTTTGGATTAAAACCCTTGGCCCTTTAATCCTCAGTGAAAAGCCATTTTGGAATAGGACGCACAAACACGCCAATGTCCTTAAGGAACTTTTTACTTGCCACTGCCCTCCGTCCCCTTCCAGAGTTCAAGTTTTGACTGTACCAGCAGGGGGTAGGGAGTGTGCAGTTGACTGGAAGCGAAGCAGACAGCCCTGAGCAGCCCAGGACACAGTCCAAGTGCCTAGGGGAGGACAGGTGCTGTGCCAAAACATTTGCATATGTGAAGACGGATCAAATCCTGTTACAACTGCTTCTAAGAGGGTCTGCGAGTTCTTTTCTGGGACTGGCATTACACTGCATCCCCAATCTGCCTAACACCCGGTGGGAAGATTTTCAGTATTTGGAACTATCTCTTAACATGGGCTTTATGGGGACTGGAGCGGTGGCTCAGCGGTTACGGGGCTTGCCTGGAATGTGCGAGGACCCGGATTCAAATACCAGCACCACGTACACAACTAAGTGTTGGAGAAACAAAGGCCAGATGGAAAAATAAGTAAAATTGTTTCTTTCTCTCTCTCACTTCTCTCCCTCTCTCTTAAAAAAGAAAAAAGAAAAGTTCTTCTCTTTAAAAGAAAGAAAGAAAGAAAAAAAGATGGCCTGTTTGGGGAGCCGGCTTGGGTGTATCTGGAACCAAAGGTGGGAAGGGACCAGCAACAGGAGGAAGGGGCAGGTGATACCGGGTAGGTGAGGGCTGTGGCTGGTCTGGGGAGGGAACATCCCTTCCTCTCTGGGGGACGATGGTGGCATACACAGTTGAAAGGCCCCTTCTTTCAAGCTGTAATGCCCCTGGGTGAAACGAGCCTTTCTTTTTTCAGAGGAGTGACCCACGTTCACAAACAGCCACGTCATTTGAGGCTTTTGATGCACAGATGAGAGATTTAGAGAGACTTTCTGTCTCCTCTAGTACTGTCACTCAGACAAGGAGGGAGCATGGAGACACTCTATTGTCTGTCTTTGGAGTACCCTTCTTTCTTATCACAGTTGCTTCTTACTGTAGCAGGAGTTACCCGATGACAGTCACCATCAAAGAGGGACAAGTGTATCTTTGTTAGCCTGACTCCACTGGTTATCTTTGACTGCATCCCAAAATAGATTTAAAAAATGATTATTTTGTTTTATTTTATTTTTGCCATGCTAGGGTTGGAATCCAGGGCCTCATGCATGCTAGGCAAGTGCTCTACCACTAAGCCGCATCCTCAGACCTGCAGCTTTAGATTGCCCAGCATTTTATATTACATATCTTTCTTCCCTTCCTTTAATGCAATTAATGAAAAAAATTGTGTGTGATGAGATTTATTTCTTCACAAATGGGCAGACTGTTTTGTCTCCCACCTCCAGACGTGGTTCTGAAGGTACAAGAGAAAGCCCGTGTCCTTTCCAAACAGGAAAGTCAAGAGAGCTCAACTGTGCTATTTTAAGCAACTGTGCCAAATTCTGGGCTGACTCAGATGCCCGGAACTTGTTGCTAGTCAAAGCTGCCCCAGGAGAACTCCAGTTCCAGTCACCTAGGGGACTTCTCCTCATTTGGAGGACAGTTTTCAATGGTACAGGGGACCCAGAGATGACGCAGAAACAAACATCCCTTACATCCTTGGTAGAGAAGAGGATATTTCTGGAAAGTTCAACTTCTATGTTGCTCAAACCTCTCAGTGCTTAATTGCTCAGAGGGTGGCTCCTCATCAGCTTCACCTCCTGGCCTGTGCTCAGGATGCAGAAGGTTCCTGACTCTGGCCCAGGAGCAGCAATGACTTCCTGCCCAGAGGTGATGCCAGAGATTGTGCAGGGTCAACTCAGTAAGCAATGTGCTCTCGATGGCCCTGCCCCTCCCCGGGTCCTCCTATGCTGTTCTGTTCACTGAGGTCACTCTGTGGACAGACCACACTGTCCTCTCCAGCTCGGCCAGCTGGCAGGCAGTTACCCAAGGTGCATTGAGAAGCTGCTGCAGACAAACCAACTCTCTTCTCCAGAGGGTGCCCCTGGCCTGCATCCAGAATGAGAAAGCCAGGGAGCGGGAGCCAGCAAGCAGAGCGAAGCTGGGTCACCACCCTGGACCTCGTGGGGCTCCTTGCTGGGTCTTGGGCAATCCCGTGGGCTGTCACAGCACAGGTAGTCAAGGCCCACTGGGAACAAAGTGTGCGCAGCCTGCAGAGGCAGGAGGCAGGCTACTGGAGCGGAGGAAATGGAGTTCAAAGCAAAGGAAGAACAGAGAGAGGGGGAAGAATGAGGGAGGAAGAACCGAGAGGAAGGAGGTGAAAAAGGAAGGAAAAGAGAAAAGAAAGGAGGAGGGGGGAAAGGAGGAAAAACCCAATCCTGAGAAGCTTAGAAAGTGAAGCAGCTTGCTAATAGGTCGCACACTCTGACATGGTGCAGATGGCTGCGGGCCGGGCCATGGTGACTCAGTGTTGCGGTCTCACATCAGCAGGGAGTGATGAGGAAGGAAGACATCTAGGGGTCAAGATCCTGCTTGTGCTGAATGGGCTCCCACCCAGGCATCATCAGCCTCCTCCTGGGTGGGCTGCAGGAAGCCAGGATGAACCCTCTTCTCCGGCCTGGGCAACATGCCAGCACTCACAAGGTGGCCAGGTTGGTGACCTGGCCTCCCCACAGTCCTCACCAGCCTTGAGGACATTCACAGCATGTGTCAGACAGATTAAGGTCTTTTTTTTTGGTGGGGGGATCTTCTAGGGGAAAGCATGTGGCACAGCCATGCTGTAAACCAACCAACAGAGTCAACTTTCAATGTCCTGAGCAAGGTGAGGACTTTGTAGCAAAAACTCCAGGCTGACTTGTCCTTGTCATTCTGACTAAGCTGCTCCCATGCCTCTGGAGGGGGTCACCAACACTTTGGTGGGTCAGGAATGCTGACTTGCTTTTGTATCAGCCACACAGAATCAGGGAATAAAAATGAAACTGAATAAAGCTAAAACATACATCTACATCTTACAAACACAGGGACTCCCTATGGTTCAGCAAACTGACAGTACAGAATCAAACACAATTTATTTTGGAGTGTCCATTAATTTTAATATCATGTGCTCTGGTTTGGCTTTCTTCTAGCAATAAAGCTAACCGAGCAATGAATAGAAATAAAAGAAGTAAGCCAGGTGCTTGACATGGGTGCCTGATGATCAGTTCAAGAAGTGGTTCTCAAACTCTGGAGGCATCTGAATAATCCGGGCCTGAAGAGGTAGGATGTGGCTGCAGCTTGGTGTGTGATTCTGTTTCCCAGCAAAGTTTGAGAAGCACTTGCTTGGAGTGGGACCGAGTTTGACTCAAGGCTTCAGAATCAAGGGACATTGAGCAAGGGTGGCTGCGCGGTGCAGGTTACCAGGAATGGGAAGGATTTCTAGGTCAGCCTCAGGGACAGTCTCCTTGTAGACTCAGGTACCCCGGGGCTGCATGGGCCCCAGCCCCAGCCCCAGGTGGGGCCTGCACTTACTGGTGAGGACCTTGAGGGTGAAGGGATTCTTCTGCTGGATGGTGTGGGTGAAGTGGAAGCGGGCATTGCAACTGTAGTCAGTCTGCATGTCCTGCAGCATCACGTTAGAGAAATAAAGGTCCCCGTTGTGGCCCTGGGAGACACGTCTGTCCTGGGCGATGGGCTCCATGGCTATAAGGAAGCAGAGGTCGAGGAGAGGTTAGGAGTAACGATGACAAAGTGTCTGCATCACACTTTGGATGACCGAGTCTGATCCTGCTTGGTCTAATCTTCTCACCTCCGAGGCAGGGCTTACCCTCTTCACAGATAAGAGAGCAAGGGATCGAAAGTGTCCCGGGTTGCAAAGCGGTGAGGGAAGAGCAGTAGGAGCTGAGATCCAGACCTGCCTGCCTCACTCTTACGGCCACGCTCTTTTAACTCCTGTTCGTGCTGGAAAGATTGGACTGACCCCAAAGCCAGAGGGAGGGAACATGAGCTTTGGGATGGTCCTCAAATCAGGATTCAAACTGTCACACCAATGAGGGAGCACTCTGAGGGCAGGGACCACGGCTCATTCATCTTTTGTCCCAGCACCCATCGTAGAATATGGCACACAGGGGCTCAACAGGTTGCAGAAGTTGAACTTAGTCTTGCTGCATTTACTAAAAAATTTAGCCATTTAGCCAATTACATGATACACCTTTGTTCTATTTTTTTTTAGTCCTCAGAAAAATGCAACCCCTGATTTTAATTGTAAGATGTGTACCAGTTGATGCAATCCATCAATTTTTAAGAGGTCTTCCAATTTTAGAGATGTTAAAATACAAAAATGTGTGCTTTTTGGAATTAATGACATAAGAGGAGTGGCTGAGGATCCAGAGTGTATTATCTGTATCTTTCTAAAGCACTGATGTAAAAGCAAAAGACCAGGTTTCCAGGCAGTTAGATCTGCTAACATATACTTAAGGCTGATTACTCATAGTGAACTCATTCTTATCCCCTGTTTAAGTCACCTTTTTTTTTTTTTTGTACTAGGGACTGAACCCAGGGGTTCTTAACCAGTGAGCCACATCCCCAGCCCTTTTTTAATTTTTTGAGACAGAGTCTCATTAAGTTACTTAGGGCCTGCTAAATTGCTGAGGCTGGCTTTGAATCTGCAATCCTCCTGCCTCAGCCTCCTAAATCACTGGGATTACAGTTGTGTGCCACAGTGTCCAGCTCTGCAGTCACCATGTCTTAAAAGCACAAGTTCAAGCTGGGCATGATAGTGCACGCCTATAATCCAGTGACTGGAAACTGAGGCAGGAGAATCTCAAGTTTGAAGCCAGCTTCAGCAACTTAGCCAGACCCTGTCTCAAAATAAAAAAAATAAAAATGACTGGGGATGTGGCTCTGCGGTTAAATGCCCCTGGATCTCCTCCTCATTGTTCCTTTTTCTCTAGCTCTTCTTCACCTTCCTCATCACCAACATTACCAAGAACTTATGTGTTTGTCCCAGTTCTAGCACATTCGATATATTCACCCTTTTAATAATCCTATCAGATAGGTATAAAGTTAATCCTGACTTTTCTAGAGGAAGACTTTGAGGCCCAGAGATGGTAGGTGACTTGTGCAAGGCCACTGAGCCCAAGCAGCTTCTCTATAGATCTGTGTTCTCAGCCAAGTGGCAGCTCTGCATTGGCCTCTCACAAGTCTGGGGTTTCCAGCTTTGGGAAAACCCTGTCATCCACCACACTGTGCTGCTCCCCAAGCCCAGACTCTCAGCTAAACAGCAGGCCCCACAACTCACAGCTGCTCATCCAGAAGATGACCGGGGACGGCAGGCCGGGTGGCGGGTTGCACTGCAGCGTCAGGGGGGCGCCTTCTTGGACCACAACAGGGTCCAAGTTTTCCTTGGGCCACAGGGGAGATTCTGTGGAGAAAGAGACAGGAGGGTGAAATGAGGGTGACAGCTGGGCTGGGACAGTCATGTGAGAAGGGGAAACTGCAGAAAGAGGGAGGCTGGAGAGAGGGGTGGGGCCCTGGAGAGGAGGGAGGAGAGGCCATGGTCAGATTGGATGTCCATTGTTAAATGTCCTCCCATACTCAGGGTGGCCGGGGAAGCTGTGGCAGACTCTGGTCTGGAAGCTTCTTTCCAGGGAATCTTTCTGAGCTGGGTGAGACCCATGGACAGGTGGCCCTCCAGGATGACTTTCCATGCCCCTCCCCTTCCATCTGAGAGCACGCCTGAGGGCCCAGCCCCAAGGCACTCACTGGACACCTGCAGGCGGATCCTGTTTGACAAGGCTGTGCCAAATTTGTTGCGGGCGAAGCACTGGTACTCCCCCTCATACTCCTCAGGCCGCCCTCCGCTGCGGAAGTCAATCACCAGGGTCCCAGACCTCCTCCTCATGGACACCCGGGGGTCCTTGGCAATGTTGAAGAATCTGCTATTTCGAGTCCAGTGGAAGCTGCGGACAATGGGGGATGGAGCGGGCAGGATGGATGGGCTGGGCTGGAGTGGTGACTCAGTGGTTACAGTGCTTGCCTGGCATGTGCAAGCATGTGGGTTCAAACCCCAGCACCACGTACAAAACAAAGTGTTGGAGCAACGAAAGCCACATGAAAAACTAAATAAGATTGATTGTCTCTCTCACTTAAAAAAAAAAAAAAGATGGATGGACTGGGCTGGGCTGGGCTCCAGGTAAATCTCAGAACCCTGACTCAGTACCAGACTTCTGCGCCCAGCACCATCCAGGGAGTTTGAGAGAATGCAAAGTCCCAGGTCCCACACACATCTCTCCAGGAAAGTGCCAGGCATTAGCATTTTGACCCAGCTAGGCTGGGATCATGGTGGATATTGAACTAGACTTTGAAGAGTTATGCTGTTTAAATACACAGCTGAGGAGTCCACAGCAATTTTGACTTTTTAAAATCAAGAATCAAGCTGGGTATGGTGGCGCATGCCTGACATCCCAGTGATTTGGGAGTTTGAAGCAGGAGGACTGCAAGTTCAAAGCCAGCCTCAGCATTAGTGAGGCCCTAAGCAACTTAGATGCTAGTCTCAAAGATAAAAAGGGTTGGGGATGTGACTCAGTGGTGAAGCCCCTGGGTTCAATCCCTGGTACAATCAATCAATCAATCAATGGATGCCAGACTCAGCTGTTCCTTCTATTTCAGCACATTCCTAATCTCCTATTAGGACTGTAAATTCAAATTCATATTTTACCCAACCCAAACACATCCGGGAGCTAGCACTGCTCCTCCCACCCCTAAACTACATAATCCACTTTAAAGAAAGGGAAGTGGCTTGGACTCAGGGAGTGCAGTTGAAGCCCTGGTCACACAGTGCAGCCCTGGAGGGGCACCTTAAAGAAACAGCACTGGTAAAGAGCACTAGAAAGTCCCTCTGGGCCTGGGGATGTGGCTCAACAGAGCGCTTGCCCTCGTAGTGTGTGTGGCAGGAAGAGAGGATGAAAGCCCTGCATGTCTGCTGCAGCAAGGGCCTTGATCTCACTAAGTCCTCAGCTGCCCATGACAGAGCCAGGAAAATCCCCTGGCTGCTCAGGGTCAAAGTGTCACTGTCCTCACAAAGGGACCCAGGGGAAAAGGACCAAATCTTGGAGGTGCAGTCACCATTGCCCCTACTGGCCCTGGGGAGAGGGAGTCCCTGCTGGTTCAAGGCTCCATGCTCTGCGCTAGACTGCCGCATGCAAACCCAGGGCCAGAGCCAGGCAGCCACACACCAGGCAGCCGGCCTGTCCTGCTGACAGACACCCGAGATGGGTGCTGTCGCGCTGTGTGGGAGTCCTGCAGGCGGCTCCCGCAGGGTCCAGTCTGAGGGTCTGTGACGATGGGCCCTGACAATAGCTGCTACATCTCGGGGGCTTATCTGGCCTGGGGGGTCAGAGGTGTGGGTTTAAAGCTGGGTTCTGCCCCTTTCAAGTGGGTAGCCATGGAAAAGGTACTTAAAAAGCTCGGCCCCTCCATTCTGCCTCTTCTTCAGGAGATCTCAGACCTGACTGTGAGGAAGTCAGGAGGATGAATCAGACAATGTAAGTCATGACGCCCAGCAGAGCCGGGACAGAGCAGGCTTTCCACTTGTGTCTGCTGATGTCTCATTCGGTCCAGGTGAGCGTACAAGCAGAGACAAGCTCGGCAGGAAGGACTCGAGTTAGCTAGGAAGAGGAACTTCCCATAAGTTGTAGCGGTGTGTAGCATGTACCGGCCGACGGCAACACAAGGCAGTGTGTAGAATGTTATGCCGAAAGTCAGAAAACGCAATATCTACGCCTGGCTTCTCATCGTGAACGCAGACAAGCCACTCAAACGTTCCACTCCCTTTCCTTATCAAATGCATTTCCTAGTCACCTAGGTTGGCCTTTCCACCTTGGAGGTGCCCAGTGGATGTTTTTCAATGGATGAATGTGATTTTTCAGTTGCCTTGTTTGCCTTAAGTGTTACCAGGCCCAAAGGCGAGGTGTGGTCTCAGCGCTGTCACTCACCTGGGGGCAGGGTTCCCCTTTGCTTCACACTCAATCAGGATGTTGTCACGGGGGTCCACGATGTGGTCCTTCACCGACTGCTTGGTGATGGTCGGGGGCTGGGTCACTGCAACAGGGCACAAAGCATTTGGTTAGAGCTGCAGGGACCTGCCTGGGTCCTGGCTAGGGCAATGGGTAAAATTAAGAGCTTCAGGAGCCACAGGACACGCAGGCAAGAAGATATGGAAAGCACCCTATTCTAGAGACCCAGATTCTCACACGGGGTTCCAGGAAAGCGGGTGGGTGTCGAAGGTCAAGCGTAGGAATCCTTTCAAGAAGATTCCATGTTATTCCATGAGAAGCCGAAAGCCAGGTTTTTGTTACACTCAGTGCACAGCACTTTGTGATGAATGTGTGTGAAATGACTACAGGAACAGAAGCGGCTACATATTTAGAACTCAGGGCCCACAGTGGTTCTCTGCCCTGAAAGTCATTAAATGGCCAAAACATGGAGAAGCAAGAGCTGAAAGAGGATTTAGTCCTAGAGAGCTTCCGCGGGGACGTTGTCTGCGTGCCTCGGAGCCAGATCCACTCTAGGCCAGTCTTCCACCCTGGGGTCCCGTGCCAGCCACCAGAGATGGTGGAAGCACCTCAGCTTCCGTACAGAGACCCTCTTCTGACCACCAGCTCCTCAGTCTTGTCCAGCAATAGGGTGCTCTAGGCAAGGTCTTCCTTGCTGTGTGGTAAGGTACAGGACTCTGGTGTCAAGAATCCCACTCCCCTACCCACTCTCCAGGCCCAGTGGAGAGGCCTCAGACCCCAGGTGTCTCCTTACCTGGCCTTTTCCAGCCCCTCCCCCCACCTCCCACAGGTACAGGGGCAGAGCCACACATGGGGACTTACGCTCATTCTGAATGCTTGCTGTTAGTTCCGATGGGTTAGCATTGTGAGGGGGAGAAAAGAAGAACACTGTTATCACACACGACTGACTGCCAGGTGTCCTCTTGCCTACCATGCAGGGAGAGGGGTGAGGCGGACTTGAGGACAGCACTGTGCACAGGGCTCTCTCCTCCCTGCTGGAAGGGCAGACCCAGGGAGTGCTTTGTAGAGGTAGTGCCTCCCTGGAAGACCAAAACCTCCCTGGAAGACCAAAACCTCAGCGGGGCAGAAAGACCTGCCTCTGAAAGGGAGGGGCTGCCAGGGAAGTCCCAATGTCTAGAAGTGACAGTGCTGCTGGAAAGAGGCTCTGAAGATGCTTCCTGGCATCTGATGCTATTGAGGGAAGTGGATTTCTTGATTGACAGTGCTGAGGGGAGGCTGAGGGCAAGACGGAGGCACCAGGAGAGGAATAGACCTGATCCACTGCTAGAGGGCAAAGCCCTGGATGTGGAAGCCTCAAGGCCCAGCAAGGCGCAAGGCCTCCCTGCTCCCCCTGAGCCTTCTCCTCTTCCTTACCCTAAAGTATATTCCCTCTGCTCGCTGTCTCTTCCTTTCCCACCTTTGGGAAATGCTAGGGCAGATGGATTATTGTTGCCCTATTCATAGTTGGAATATATTGGCCTATAGAAATTCTGCTCCTGAACGAGATTCAAAGGATGTGGCACAGCCTGCCACTTCTTCCTGTGTTTTTCACAAAGACAGTAAAGAGGCGAGTGGCACAAGTATTCCCCAGCCCTTACCTGGAATACACTCATGCTCCTATTCAGGTATCCTATAGAGGTGTGTGCGTGTGATTGAGGTCCAGCTTCTCAGACTTTATAAGCATGTGAATCGGCTGAGAGCTGGTTAAAATGCAGGTCTGATTCAGTTGTTCTGGGGCAGGGTGGGGGTAGGGACAGAACCTGGATCTTGCATTTCTTTCTATTTTCTTTCTGTTTCTTTTTCTTTTCTTTGTGTGTGTGTGTGTGTGTGTGTGTGTGTGTGTTATGCTGGGGATGGAACCCAGAGTCCTGTGCGTGCTGGGTAAGCACTCTAGCACTGAGCCACACCTGCAATGCAGATTCTGCATTTCTGACATGTGCCTAGGTGACACTGAGGCTGCTGGTCTGGGGCCAAGGCTTTGTGGGGAGAAATTCTTAGTTAAAAATGTATCTGCAGAAAAGAGAACATGTGCTGCTGTCACTTCAAAATGAGTTTCCTTATGATGACATCAGAAAGCAGCATGGCATTCTCATTTCATGGTTGGGCATGTCACACACTGTACGGTGTCGCAGGCTGACTTTCAGAGCCGTGCTTCTGGGGGCATCAGAGCAGAGACATGTGACCTTGATGCTTTCCCACCTTAGAGTGAGACGTGGAAGGGAACCTGGGGGCTCAGAGGACACCATGCAGGAGCCAGAGTTAAGCCAGGACTGAGGGATGCAAGAAGTCACAGAAGCAGAGGGCTGGGGGGCAAGAGAGGAGGGGTGAAGAATGGCAGGAATGAGCACCCTACTATGCAAGCTGTCAGCAAATGAAAGTCTGGACAGTATGAGCTATGAAAAGGTGGAAGTGGGCAGGCTGCTGTGGCCCACGGGAGCACTCTAGAGACATTCTGCTTTGCCATTTGCCCAGGGCTGCCTGGGCAAGAAACAAGAAGGAATGAAAAGGCTGGTGGGGGGGGGGGCGGTCCGGTTCTTGAACACAGGCTCCAGGGAGCCTCCCGCTGGCTGCACATCTTCACCTCTATAACTCTCTGCCAAGGGCATGGGAAAGGTCATTCTGGAAAGACTCAAAGCCAGTGGGGCTGGCACAGGAAGGGAAGGGGCCATGCTCAGGACAGGCAGGGCTGACACTGGAGCCCATCCTTTTGACCACCAGCCTGGGCTCTGGTTTCTTTCTTTCAAGACACAGTTGGGGTCTCTTGAGTCCTCACATACTGCTGGCCTCACCCTGGTGAAAAGCCTGAGGAAGGTCCTTTCTGTCCACAGGATGCCAAGCCTCTCTTACAGAATCGAAACTGGTTCAATGGAAAGAGCCCTAGACATTGTCCAGGGAATCTTAAATCCAGGGAAGGGAAGTCACTTGGTTCAGATCCTGTGGAGAGTTTGCTGCAGAGAATGCTCCTGGCCAGGGCTCTCTGTACAAGTCCCTCCTTGGCTGGAGAAATGTTGGCAGGGTGGGGGCTCACACTCTATTCTCCTAGACATTTTAGACAAGGGTAAGTGGGGAAACCTTGGCGAGAGGAGACTCCCAGGGCAGCTAGAGCCTGCTGGCTCTGTCCCTAGCCCCACAGTGCCTATCTGGCCAGGGGCCTCTTGAGAATCTACTTGCCTAACAGAACAATGACATTTGCAGCCACCGCTGTGTTCCCAAGGAATTTATTACAGGAACAGAGTCAACCCAGAAGACAAGCTGCCATTGGGAGAAGACAGTGGGGACGGCCTGTCTAGGGACAAGGACCACTAAGCTCTTATCCAGTGTCACACCACCTGTCCTTCCTTCCTTCTATGGAATGTGCTGCCTGCTGGTGTCAGGTGGAGAATGAATTCGCTCTTTCGGCTTCAATGGAGAGAGGACCCTTCCAGCCCTGCCCCGCAGTGGGAGGCAGATGCGCCCGGGCTGGGCTTTTCTCTCCTTGAGCTTTTCTTCCTCCTCAGCTCTGCTGGCTAGACCTCTGGCACCCTTCCCTCCGGGCACAGAGCATGTGGACGAGCTCGTGTTGCGAGGCCATCCTTCAGCACTGTTTGGGATGAAGGTGGGGAGGAAGTGTCTTTCCCACTCCACTGCCCTCTTTTGTGGGTTCCTAGGAGAAAATGTGGAGACCCCTTGATGCAGGGAGGGGGACGGTGGGGCAAGCTTCCAGCAGACTCACTTTTTGGCAAACCCACTCCGGCTGATGAGGTGACCCTTCGCTTTTTTCAAAGGTCACACTGTTCTCCTTGGAATTGGAGGGAGGGAGACGGCGGGTGGGAGGGAGGTGCGTGTGACTTCTTTGGCAAGGCAGTGGGAGCCTCAATGAGGGATTGTGCAGCAGCCCAGGGCTCCGGTCCAGGAAGCCTGCTGCACCCACACTCCTCACAGCACAAGCAGCGCCATGGTCTCAGGGCACAGAGAATGTTCCCCAAGGTGCAAATGAGAAGGACCCACCTGTCAGGGCCACCCTAGTCTGGGCCCCTCAGTGCCTCTTAGGGAAGTTAAGACTGCCTGGTCTTTCCCAGCCCCGGGTGGGATTCGAGGTGGGCTCAGCTAATATGAAAAACCTGCCGAGGAGACCCTCCTCCAGGGCCATCAGGTCTTCTGGGAGGGGCTTGTCTTGTTGCTGCCTTGTGTTTGGGAGATGCGGGGATGGTCACTGCTGAGGCTGCTGGGGTGGGGCATGCTCCAGCAGCCTAGGTCACCCAAGAACTCGCCTCTCCATGAGGCACTGCCATCTTATCCTGGCTCTGCCCTTTACCTGTGTTCTAACCTGTAAGCTAAGGTTACACCTGCTTCCTGGACAAGCTGTGAGAATCACATGCAAACACATGTGTACAGCACTGAGCTCTCTGTCTGGCAAAGAACAGTGAGTTCCAAGAAGGACTTAGGGGAGGCAGGATAACAAGGTAGGGACGAGGCATGCCAAGGGCCAAACTGGGGGGTCAAGAGAACGTGGGCTGTTTTCTGATTCCATCACCCATTTGCCATGTGACCCTGAGCAAGAAGGGGCCTGAGCTTCTGTGAGCATACCATAGCAGAGATGCTTCCTCCTGGCCTCCTCAAGGACGCTGGGATGGGGAGTGGCCAGCAGGGAAGCCAGGCACTTTCCACTCTCTGCGACAGGCAGCACTTGGGAGAGACTGACTGGTCAGGTTACCTGTCACGTCTCTGTCTTCGGCAGAATTTGGAAATCTAGATTCTGAACACAGATGCCAAAGCCATCTGCTTGTGGGTTTGCCTTGCGGAGCCCCTCCTCCACTGGAGTGGCAGGCAAGAGAGTGAGGAGGGGCAGCAGGAGAGAAATGAGCCTTCAGCACCTTCTTGATGACCCAGTTTCCTCTGCACCCTCTGCTCTCCAGGGACAGGGCCTTACGATGCTCCTTATTAGACGTCTGCCTGGGACTGTTAATGGGAAATGCTCCTTGAGCCAGCTGCAGGCGGTTGCCATGGGAACAGGTCCTTTCCCACTGTCCTCTCCTCCCTCGCTATGT
This sequence comes from Aplodontia rufa, assembly GCA_004027875.1. NCBI lineage: Eukaryota > Metazoa > Chordata > Mammalia > Rodentia > Aplodontiidae > Aplodontia > Aplodontia rufa. The sequence continues at coordinate 23,813 of PVKS010000694.1, read as the reverse complement.
GTATGTGTGCCCATGGGCACACACGTACACACACATGCACCACGCCTGGGGCTCCAGGGGGTGCTGCGGAGCTGTGCCCATCTTGCTTCTAGACCCAACTCACGGTTGCTACTGGCCTCTGCTTCCTCCTCTGGGGAGCGATTATTGGTAGTGTGGGACTGGAGGAGGGTAGGCCTTGGGAACACCTGAGAGGCTCTATTACTCCCTACTGCGTCCACAGACGTCTGTCAACTGGAGAGGGACGAGGTCGTTACTGACATCACGTGGGTCCCATGTATTCCTTGAGGCAGGTGTGCCCACACCTCAGTCCTGGGATACTAAGACATCCCAACAGAAGTGTCACAACTGTGGCGGAGTGGCATATGCCTATAGACAGGGCCAAGGGGCATGGCGGCCACTCATGGGCCATCTGTGAGCACAGGTAGGCCTACAGGGGAAACGGCTGTTGGGTCAGCATTCTAAGCCCATTATTTTATGGCTTTTTTTTTTTTTAAGAGAGAGAGGGACAGTGAGAGAGAAAAAGAGAGAATCAATTTTATTTAGTTTTTCATGTGGCTTTCATTGCTCTGACCCTTCACTGGGTACATGGTGCTGGGGTTTGAACCTGCATCCTCGCACATGCCAGGCAAGCACTGTAACCACTGAGCCCCCTACTTTATGGCTTTAATGGGCAGAGAGCACCCCCACTATGAGAAGCAGAACCACAGAGATTTCAATTTTCAACATTACTTCAGCAAGCGTGGAAACAGAAGGAATCCATGCCTGGTTCTCCCACCGCAGCAGTAGGATGTGGCTTTATTTGAATGTTTTACTTAGCCAGGCCTTCTGCAAAGATAACTCCCCTCCCAACTGGCCCCCAGGGCATCTGTCCTCCTGTCCCCTGCAGCGAAGAGGGCCTGAGGACTTAGCTGTGGATACAAGGTTGGAAATGCAAGTAAGAACAACCCACTCCTCTTGACCCTGCAAACTGCTTTTAAGGGCAAGTCAAGACCACAGTGGGCCCTGGGAGGTGAGCAGAGGGAAGAACTCAGGTGGCTTTTGCAATTCCAAACTCTGCTACTGTGGGTTCCACTCAGCAGCTGGCGGCTGCCCGCACATCCTTCAGTCGCGGCCCTGAGACCAGCCTCAGATTTCCAAACAGGAGCCCCCAGTCAATACTTTGGACAGAAAACCAGCTTTGAATCCCAGTATCCACTGCTATCCTCTCCTTGACCTTCAAAAGGTCTTAACTCTCCCCTGACCTCCCACTCCTCTTCCCAAAATCAGGAGAGGAAAAAAAAAAAACACACGATGGAGCAGAACTCACGATCCATAGGAATCTCAATGGCTCGGCCAAGGCTGAGGACGAAGAGGAGGAAGGCTGCATGGACCCAGGGTGGCGGCTGCTGCCTGGCCATCCTCAGCGCCAGGCCCCGCTCCCTGCTCCCCAGCCCTCGCTGTCTTGCTGCCTCGAGTGGCTTTAAGTGGGCCTCCCAGGCAGAACTCAGCTGTAGAAAGAAAGAAAAAAGAGCAAGTAAGTTCTTGAACTTGTGGTTCCCTCCTGTTGTCCCACAGAGTGGTCACAGAGCAGGGGAAGTCCTAGAACAGGGTTTCAGAACTGAGCATTACTGACATTTAGAATCAAACAATTCTTGGAGCGAGGAGCTGTCCTGGGCGCTGTAGGAGGCAGAGAGGCCAGTGGGCCTCTGCCTGCCAGATGCCAGAAGAGCCCATCCCTGCCACCTGTCAAAGATGTCTGCAGACAATGCACCTGTCCCAGGAGGGCAAAAGCACCCACAACTGAGAACCACTGTTGTAGAAGGATCATGCATAACGGCACAGATCAGTTATGAAAACTAACACTGGTCCACGGGTCCAGCACCCTGGCATCGGAAGATGCCAGGCCCTGGGCTGTAAGAAACACAACAGCCTCACGGCCAGCCTGCACCATGTGCTCAGTGTGCCTGGGGTGGAGTATGTTTAGAGCAGCGGCATAGAGACAAGATCACAGTCATGACCCTGATCTCCAGGGTGACACTGGCAGCACCAGGGATTGTGGGTTAGATAGGTGAAAACCTGTTTGTCCAAAGGATGTGGGTCTTTGTTTCTGTACATCTTCTGTTTTATTATTTATTTATTTATTGGTATTGGGCTTTGAACCCAGAGGAGCTCAACCACTGAGCCTCATCCCCAGCTCTTTCTTTATTTTTTATTTTGAAACAGGGTCTTGCTAAGTTGCTTAGGGTCTTGCTAAATTGTGGAGGGTGGTCTTAATTTTGTGATCCTCCTGCCTCAGCCTCTCGAGCTGCTTGGATTACAGACATGTGCCACCACATCTGTTTTATTCTAAAAAAAATTCTTATTGGTAAATTATAGTTGTACATAATAGCAGGATTCATTATGCCATATTCACAAACACATAACATAGTCTGATCAGTCTCATTCCCTGGTATCTTCCCTTCCTCCTCCTTTAATTCGTTTGCTCTACTCTACGGATCTCACTTCTATTACGATTATTTTAATTAGTGCATTGTAATTGTACATATAAGTGGGATTCACTGTGATATATCTGTACGTGGACACAGTACAATTTGGCAGATTTCATTCATCAGTATTTCCCTATGTCCTCTCCTTCTACCTCCCTTTTGATTCTCCTCCTCTACTCCATCAGTCTCACTTCTATATAATTTTTTAAAAGAAAGAGATAAAGAGAGAATCAAATTTATTTATTTTTCATCCTGTTTTAGTTTGTCTGAAACATAGTTGTGCATGTGGTGCTGGGGTTCCAACCTGGGTCCTCGTGCTTTCCAGGCAAGTGTTGTACCACTGAGCCACCACTCCTGCCCCTCACTTCTATTCTTTTATTTTATTTTTTTAATAGAAAGGGACAGGGGCTGGAGCGGTGGCTCAGCGGTTTCGGCGCTCGCCTGGCAAGCGCGAGGACCTGGGTTCAAACCCCAGCATCACGTACACAACTGAGTGTTGGAGCAACTAAGGCCATGTGAAAAACTAAATAAAGTTGTTAAAAAAAAAAAGAGAAAGGGACAATGAAAGAGAGAGAGAGGAGAGAGAAACAATTTTATTTAGTTTTTCATGTGGCTTTCATTGCTCTGACACTTCACTGTGTACGTGGTGGCGGGGTTCGAACCTGCGTACCTGTGCATGCCAGGTAAGTGCTACAAATGCTGAGCCACTGTTCCAGTCCCACTTCTATTCTTTTTTTAAATTTTTTTAAATAAAGAGAGAGGGATGGTGAGAGAGAGAGAGAGAGAGAGAAAGAATCAATTTTATTTAGTTTTTCATGTGGCTTTCGTTGCTCAGACACTTGGTTGTGTATGTGGTGCTGGGGTTTGAACATGTGAACTCACACATGCAAGGCAAGTGCCATAACCACTAAGCCACCGCTCCAGCCCCCCACTTCTATTCTTTTGAGATTCCTCTTTTTTTTCCTTTTTTCTTCTCTCTCTCTGTATTTTCATATGAGAGAAAATATTTGACCCTTTCTTTTTTTTAAATATTTTTTTAAGAGAGAGGGACAGTGTGAGAGAGAAATTTTTTTTTTTTAAGAAAGAGTGGATAGAGAGAGAGAAAGAGGGAAGCAATCTTTATTTAGTTTTTTATGTGACTTTCATTCCTCAGACACTTCATAGTGTAGGTGGTGCTGGGGTTTGAACTTGCGTCCTCGCGCTTGCCAGGCAAGCACTGTAACTGCTGAGCCACCGCTCCAGCCCAGAGAGAGAAAGATTTTTAATTAGTCTTTCATGTAGCATTTGTTGCTTTGTCACTTAGTTGTACACGTGGTGCTGGGGTTTGAATCCCTGCACTCATGCAAGCACCGTAACCGCTGAGCCACCACTCCAGCCCCTTTTGGACTCTAAGTCTGGCTTACTTAGCATGACAGGCTCTAGTTCCATCCATTTACCAATAAAGGCATAATTTCATTCTTCTTTATGGCCGAGTAAAATCCCATTGTGTGTTTATACCACAGTTTCTTTCTCCATTCACTTGCTGACAGGCACCTGGGCTGGTTTTATAACTTGTCTGTTGTGAACTGCACTGCTATAGACACTGGTATGTATCACTATTTATGCTGATTTTAGTTCTTTGGGATAAACACTATTCTGGTTTAGATGAAAGGTGACCCCCAAAACCTCAATATGTGAGACAATTCGAAAAAGGCTGAGATGAAATGACTGGGTTATGAGAGTCTCGTAACCAGTCCCCTGCAGGGCTCAACTGGGTGGTGACTGTCGGTGGGTAGGGTGTGGCTGGGGGAGGTGGGCCATTGTGGGTGTGCCTTTGGGGAATATGCTTTGTATCTGTGTGGAGTCTCTCTCTGCTTCTTGGAGCCAAGCCTTGACCTGCTTGCCTCGGCCTCACTCTTCCACCACCATGTTCAGCCTCACCTCGAGCCCCACCTACGGTCTTAGACCTCTGAAACCATGGGCCCCCGAATAAACCATTTCCTCCTAAAATTGTTCTTGTCAGGTCCTTGGGTCACCACAATGAAAAAGCCAACTAAAACAAACACCAAGGAATGAGATGGCTCATATGGTGGTTCCATTCCTAGGTTTTTGTTTTTGTTTTTATTTTTAAGAGAGAGAGAAAAAAATAAATTTTATTTTTTTTTCATATTTTTATGAGGCAACCATAACCTGATACCAAAACCAAACAAAGACACATCAAAAAAAGAAAACTATAGACCAATATCCCTGATGAACATCAATGCAAAAATCCTTAATAAGGTTCTAGCAAACCACATTCAAAAACACATCAAGAGGGGCTGGAGCGGTGGCTCTGCAGTTACGGCGCTTGCCCGGCATGCGCAAGTACACGGGTTCAAACCTCACCACCCATGTACACAACTAAGTGTCAGAGCAACAAAAATCATGCCAAAAAACTCAATAAAAATTGATTCTCTCTATCTCTCTTTCCTCTCTCACTGTCCTTCTCTCTTAAAAAAAAAAAAAAAAGAAGTGGCTGAAGCAGTGGCTTGGAGGTTACAGCATTTGCCTGGCATGCACAAGGATGCCAGTTCTGACCCCAGTACCATGTACCCAACAAAGTGTTGGATCAATGAAAGCCACATGAAAAATTAAATGAAATTGATTCTCTCTCTCTCTCTCTCTCACTGTCCCTCTATCTTAAAAAAGAAAAGAAAAAAAAAACACATAATGAATATTTGTCACCATCAAGTTGGCTTCATTCCAGGTATACAAGTCTGATTTAAAATACACAAATCAATAAAACATCACTTAAACAGAATTAAGGACAAAAACCATATGATCATCTCAATTGATGAAGAAAAGGCCTTAATAAAATCTAGCACCCATTTATACTCAAAACTCTACAGATCAAAGGAACTTACCTTAACTATGAAAAGGCCATATATGACAACCCATCAGCGAATATAATGCTAAATGGAGAAAAGCTGAAAGCATTTCCACTAAACTTGGAAACAAGTCAAGGCTGTCCACTCTCACTACTTTTATTCAGTACTGTTCTTGAGACCCCAGCCAGAGCAATCAGGAAAGAGAAGGAAATCAAAGGGATGAGAATAGAAGAGGGGAAGTCAAACTATCCCTTTTTGCTGATGACATGAACCTATATCTGGAAGATCCAAAAAACTCCACTGGAAAACTGCTTCAGCTTATAAACAGATTTAGCAAAGTGGCAATACCCATAAATCAATAGCTTTCCTGTACATTAACAATAATAGGGCAAAAGAAAAAATCAGGAAATTAGTCCCATTCACAATATCCTCAAAAAGAATAAAATACTTGGGAATTAACCTAACAAGGGAAGTCAAAGACCTCTACAACAAAAATTATGAAACACTGAAGAAAGAAATTGAAGAAGACAGGAGAAGATGGAAAGATGTTCCATGCTCTCAGTTAAGCAGAATTAATATAATTAAAATGGCCATTCTGCCAAAAGTGGTATACAGATTCTAACGCAATCCCCATCAAGATTCCAATGTCATTCTTTACAGATATAGAAAAAGCAATTCTTAAATTCATTTGGAACAACAAGAAACCCAATACAGCCAAAACGTTACTAAGCAAGAAAGATGAAACAGGTGGATTCATAGTACCAGATCTAAAACATTATAGAGTTGTAGTAATCATGGTACTGGTATCAAAATAGGAATGAAGATCAATGGAATACATAGAAGACTCTGAGACAAACCTACAAATCTTTAAACATCTGATATTTGACAAAGGGGGTCAAAATATAACATGTAGGAGAGACAGCCTATTCAACAAATGGTGCTGGATAAACTGAAATTGGATCCTTATCTCTCACCTTGGACAAAAAAATCAAATCAAAATGGATCAAGGAATTAGGAATTAAATCAGCTATAATACAACTGTTAGAAGAAAAATTAGGACCAACACTCCAGCATTTGGGAGTAGGCAAAGACTTTCTCAAGAAGACTCCCAAAGCAAAAGAATTAAAGTAAAAAATCAATGAGTCGGGGCTGGAGCAGTGGCTCAGTGGTTGGAGCACTTGCCTGTATGCATTAGGACCTGGGTTCAAGCCCCAGCACCATATACACAACTAAGTGTCAGAGAAACAAAGGCCAGAAGAAAAATTAAAGTTGATTCTTTCTGTCTCCCTCTCTCTCTTAAAAAGAAAAAAATCAATGAGTGGGATGCCATTAAACTAAAAAGCTTTTGCTCAGCCAAGGAATCAGTCAAAACTTGTCAAGAGAGAACCTACAGAATGGGAGATGATCATGGCCTGTGATTCCTCCGACAGGGGACTAATATCCAAAATTTACGAAGAACTCAAAAAACTTAATACCTAGAACTCAAACAATCCAATGAATAAATGAGCCAGAGAACTAAATAGAAACTTCTCAATAGAGGAAATTGAGCAAGCCAATGAATACATGAGAAAGTGCTCTAAATCACTAGTAATCAGAGAAATGCAAATCAAAACTACATTAAGATTTCACCTCACTCCAGTCAGACTGGCAAAAATGAAGAATATAAACAATAATAGATGCTGGTCCAGCTGCTCTGAAAGCAGTGTGGAGACTCCTCAAAAAATTAGGGATAGATCCACTGGGTGATCCAGCTATCCCTCTTCTGGGTATTTTCCCAGAGAAGTTAGAACCAGCACATTACAGCAACACAGCAAAATCTATGTTCATAGCAGCTCGATTTACAATAGCTAAAGTATGGAACCAGCTCAGATGCCCCTCACTGGAGGAATGGATCCAAAAGCTGTGGTATATATATATATATACACATACATACAATGGAATTCTACGAAGCAATTAAAAACAACAATATTGCGGCCTTTGAAGGTAAATGGATGGCAATGGAAGAATTCATGCTGCATGAAGTTAGCCAAACCCAGAGACTTAAGGGTCTAATGTTTTCCCTCATTTGTGGAGGCTGGAGTAAAACCCAGGCTTGGGTGAGAGGCTGTCAAACTCATGTATTAGACCCAGCAAAGGTGTAGCAACACATAATCTAGGTGAAACATAGATACATAGACATGTGGGGTGAGGGATGGCAGGGAAAGGTGGAAGGAATGGATTAAAAAAATGTTCTCTGGACAATAAATGTCAATTTGTACACTATACTTCCATTAAAACAAAAAATAAAGAGAGAGAAAATCAGTTTTATCTTTTCCGTCTGGTTTTACTTTTTCCAACAGTTAGTAATGTTTGTGATGTTGGTGTTTCTACACGGGTCCATGCACATGCCAGGCAACCGCTCTACTACTGAGCCACCGCTCCAGCCCTCATTCCTGGTCCTTTGAAGCATTTCTATCTTACCTTCCAAGGTGGTTATACCAATTTGCAGTTCCACCAACCATGTTAAAGTGCACCTTTCCCCCCACATCCTCGCCAGCAATTAACTGTTATTTCTATTCTTTTTTTTTTTTTAAAGAGAGAGAGAGGGACAGTGAGAGAGAGAGAATTAATTTTACTTAGTTTTTCATGTGGCTTTTGTTGCTCCAACACTTCATTGTGTTTGTGGTGCTGGGGTTTGAACACACGTACTTGCACATGCCAGGCAAGTGCTGTAACTGCTGAGCCACCGCTCCACCCTTATTTATATTCCTGATGACTGCCATTCTAACTAGAGTGAGATGAAATCTCAGTGTAGTTTTGATTTGTATTTCCCTGAATGCTAAGGATGTTGAACATTTTTTTTCATATATTGGTTGGCCGCTTGTATTTCTTCTTTTGAAAAAAGTCTGTTTAGATAATTTGCCCATTTATTGATTGGGTTGTTTTATTTTGTGTTTTAATGGTGTTAAGTTTTTTTGAGTATTTTATATATTCTGGATATTAATTCCCCGTCAGAGAGTACCTGGAAGCGATTTTCTCACATCCTGCAGTCTTTCTTTTCACACTCTTAATTATTTCATTTGCTGTGCATAAGTTTTTTAATTTGATGCCATCCCACTTATTGATTCTCAGCTTTACTTCTTGAGTTCTAAGAGTCATATTAAGGAAATGGGTAAGGATGTGTTTGTTTTAAATTTCTTCCCATATTTTATCGATACACTGTAGTTGTACCTGGCGGTGGGATTTGTCGTTACATGGTCCCACATGCACATGACATAACAATATAATTCAGCTAGTACCATTTTCTGGTGAAGAATGTGTTTTCAGTGAGCAATTTCTACAGCTATTTTGTGCAACTAAGGTGTGGTGGTCCTTGATGTTGTACCTTTAAAGGTCATGGCAGTCGTGAGACAGCCACCCAGAAGAATCAGGCAGTCAGAGCTCACATTCTGAAGTACGAGAAACCACAGCTGGGCTTACAGGTGTTAAGGGTTAAAACCACTGTCCAAGGAGCCTCCAGTGATCCTTAAGAGACTAACCATCCTTCCCCTCCTCTTGAGACAGAAGCATGAGGGTGGCCTGCAGCTGAGACTCCAGTGCTGAGCTGCAAGACTGCCTGAGGCTCTGAAACACAGAGTCTTAAAAATGGGTGAAGTTTGCTGCTCCGTCATGGGATCCAGTCGAAGGGGAAGGCAGGAGGGGGCATCTCCAGAACCCCTCCAGCTTCCTTGGACTAACAGCCGCTCATCAAATGGACACAGAGCCCTGCTGGCCCTTTAGGCAGTAACTTGAAGTGTCAACTGCATACACCCCCCACCTCCCAGCCATCCTGACAGAGCAGGCAGAGGGCAGGGGTGGAGAAAGAGCTCCTCGGGGACAAGGCCACCCTTCTGGAGCCCTGGAACAGGAGGAAGGTCACTGATCACTGAAATAGGATGAGGTACCTTCCCATGCCAGGGTGTGGGGCAGGCTGAAGGATTCTGATTTGCACTGCAGGAGTTTCTTTCCTGGGAGCAGAGCCCAATGTCGGCCCCCAACTTCGTGTATATTTATGGGCTCTGTCCAGGTGCCCTCCTTCCCACTGCTGCCTCCTTGGGTCTTGCTCACCATCATTTCATGCCAGAGTTTCTGCAACAGCTTCCTAAGTGGTCTTCCTACTTCTGCCCTTACCCTGGACTCTTTTTCCACCACAACCAAAACTGTTCTTTCTAATGTGCAAATTAAACATGACCCTCCCCTAGTCCAACTCACCACCACCTGAACGTTCATGCCAATCTCCTTGACAGGCTCAACGGCCCTGCACCAGGCGCCCCTCTCCTCTCCTTGCATTCTGTCTTCCCCAGCTGGGCTCTTCTAGCTGGTACCTGGTGCGCCTTGCTGTGTCTTAGCCACTGATTTGCACAGATTAACCCCTGTCTGGGCACTCACCGAGTCTGTCCTTTCCTGCTAGGATTTGTCAGGTATCACATATGTGCCCCTCACCTGTGCCCCTGGATACCCTATTCTCCTGATTAGGGCACTTTTCACTTTGCCTTCTTCACCACAAAAGCCACGTTCTTTTTCCCCACAAAACTGAAACTTCTACGAGGGAAGGTGCTCTGTCTGGTTTATTGTTCTAGTCCTAGAATTAACCACAGATGCAAAGGTAGAGACGGCCCCCAAAATACTGGATATATGGAATGATGAGGATTGAGCACAGGAATGTGTGAATGAAACTGGAAGCCACTTAGATGGTGTTAAACAAACAAAGGGCTGGAGTGGTGGCTCAGTAGCTGGAGCGCTTGCCTAGCATGTGAGGGGACCTGGGTTCAAACCTCAGCACCACATACCCAACTAAGTATCGGAGAAACAAAAACCAGATGAAAAAATAAGTAAAATTCATTCTCTCTCTCCAAAACAACAACAAAAACCAAAAACCACCACCACCATTTGACCAACAAAACCAGAAAAACCTAATGCTTCCCTAGAAAACCACCAGGAGGCGCAAGAGAGCACATGCTGTGGACCTGAGGAAGGCTACCAAGTGGTGGGGGAAAACTCCCTCTCTATAGGTAAGATGCTGCATCTGGCCAGGAAACCAACCAGGGACAGAGGAACAGGACAGCAGAACATCTCCCAAGGCAGGGCATTTCGGCTAGAGGCATCACAGGGGTACTGGTTCCTCCTAACTCTCCTAGATGGTCCCGACACTATACCCAAAAGCCCACTGATGCCTCTCAGACATCTCCCAAGACCAGACTCAAGACTCCCCAGCTGAGGGCAAGGCTCAGCTTTCCTTCTGAGGGGACAGCAGGGATGGCTCCGGTTTTGGCTCCCTGATCACCAGGTTTAACCCAAGTCTGGTCAAGCAATGAAGAAGTGATGGGAAAGGGAGGGATATTTTATTTTGGGAATCTAGGAACTAGGAAGTCAGAAGCTATTTACTAGCCAGAAACACACTGGCAAGGGGAGAAAAAAAATCCAATTGCTTGGCATGTTTTAAAGTCACAATTTAATAACACAGAAAAAAATAACATTGAGATAATCACTTTCAGCTGTCTGACAATCCTCTTCACCTTTCTCAGGAACTCAAGTTTTCCAACCAAATCTTAAAATAAGAGAATTTAAAGATTAGTTTTATACGATCTCTTACTTTCCAGATGAGGAAGCAAGAGCTGGGGAGGTAAGGGACTTCCTGAAGATCACTCAGCTAGAGATGCTAGGGAAAGAACCCTGATGTGTTCAACTCCTAGCCCAGGGTGTTTCCACCCAATTTTTTATATGTCTATATACAGGAAATCCTAGAATGAAGTTGCTATTTTAAAAAGAAATGTACAGTTTGGCAGTTACCCTATGACCCTGAAGTTCACTGCTAAGTGTATGTCCTAAAGGATCACAACCGACACTCAAACAACTCCACGAACACACCTCTCGCAGCAGCATGCTTCACAGCAGCCCAAAGGTGGAAACGACCCAGCTGTCCATCAACAGAAGAGCAGAGAAACATTCTCCAGTATGCACCTACCATGTTCTGTTACTCCACCACAGACAGGAAGAAAACACCTGTGTGAACTCCAAACACATGCTCAGTGGAAGAACCCCCACACAAAAGACCACGTGCTAAATGACCCCCTGTCTAAATTTCATATAAGAAATATCCAGAATAGGTAAATACATACACAAAGAACACAGATCAGTGACCAGAGGCAGAGGGGAGGGGGACTGAAAGGAGATGGGTTTCCTTGGGGATGAAGAAAATATTTTGGAACAAGACAGAGGTGGGAGTTGTGCATATTATGAACATGCTAAATGTCCCTGAATTGTACATTTTAAAACAGTTTACATTGGGCTGGAGAGGTAGCTCGGAGGTTGCAGTCCTTGCCCTGCACGAGCAAGGACACGGGTTCAAACCCTAGCAACACGTATACAATGAAGTGTTGGAGCAACAAAAGCCATGTGAAAAACTAAATAAAATTGATTCTCTTTCTCTCTCTCTTTAAAATAATATGGTTTACATTATGTGAGTATTGCCTTAATAAAAAAAGGTATAGTGATGGTCTCTACTGTGTGCTCACAAGGTGACAGGGTAGAGAACGAAGAGGGTGGGCGGTTCAGTACAGCACACACTGGGCCCTCAGCTTGGAGGACAGGTGTGTGGTCTGCAGCCCTGCCATGCACAGTGGGGAGGTTTCCATGTGAATCGAAGGGAGAGAGGTGTAGGGGAGCCACTACAGAAGGAAGGCAGAGACGCCTGCTGAAGGGCATCCCTGCATCAGCAAGGCTTGCAGCTCCCCAATCCTGATAACCAGGAAGAAGAGGCCCAGGAGAGGCTCCTGACCCACAGCAATGCCGTCCACATCCAACTGCCCTGCTCTGTGGCCCATTGTCTGCAGATCCTTTCCCCAGTGGGCCGGTCACATCACCCCCCCCGCCCGCCCCAGGGTCCTCTCTTGATGTTCCAACAACACAAGAGGTTAATGCCCAGGGATGAAGCACTGCGTCCAGATGAGGCTGTGTCGGCTCTGGGGAGGATGAGGAAAGTCCCATATCCTGGGAGGAAAAGTGGAGGAGAGAGGCGGGTTGAGGCTGAAGAGGGGCCACCACAACGGTCACAGAATGTTAGTAGACAGGCAGAGGTTTTTTGTTTAGCTTCACGGGGTCAAAACTAGGTCCAAGGGGCAGGAGCAGTGGCTCAGCGATTTTGGCACTTGCCTCAAATGCACAGGGACATGTGTTCAAACTCCAGCACCATGTACACGCCGGTGTGTCAGAGCAATGAAAGCCACATGAAAAACTAAATAAAAGGGGCTGGAGCGGTGGCTCAGCAATTATGGCGCTTGCCTTGCATGTGTGAGTATGCGGGTTCAAACCCCAACACCACATACACAATGAAGTATCCGAGCAACAAAAGTCCATGAAAAACTAAATAAAATTGATTATGTATTTCTCTCTCTCTCTCTCACTGCCCCTCTTAAAAAAATAAAATAGAAAACAAAAAACAAACAAAAAAACACAAGACTAGGTCCAAGCAAGAGAAGTTCCAAGAATTGGAGCTTTGCTGAGATACATGGGAAAATGACCTTGGCCATTCCACGATACCATTCTGAAAATTAAACACATTACCCAGGCACGCTAAACGTATGTGTTTGAAGGATCCTTTAGTATCCAATCAAACAGGCAAGGGGTGGATTTTTTTTTTTAAATAAAAAGAGAAGGACAGTGAGAGAGGGAGGGAGGAAGAGAGAGAGAGCAAGAGAAACAGAGACAGAATCAAGAGAATCAATTTTAATTGAGTCTTTCACATGGCTTTCATTGCTCTTTAGCTGTGTACATGGGTGCTGGGGTTTAAACCCGTGTATTCACGAATGCTGGGCAAGCATTGTAACCTCCAAGCCACCAAGAACAAAAATGAATAAATCTTAAAAAGAAATCTTGTGTGGTCTCATGGGATATTATGAACTGGGGAACCAGATGAATTCAGTTCTTATGAATCTGTGTCCCCTCAGTTCCCACTGTCCACACGACTCAGAAAGAAAGAAAAGAACAGCAAGGCTGGGGCACAATGTTTTCCCACGCTGTTTCTTAAAGAATCCAAATGGCAGTGGTGAGGTGTGTTACAGTGTTCCCATAAAGGGTGCTTTGCAGAAGCCACCAGGGCATTGTCTAAAATGCAAATTCCTAGGCACTCCACCTTCTAGGCATGGGGCATGGGCCAAATCAGACGGGGGACCTTTTTAGCTTCGGGACTCTGCAGGCATGGGGAACCTGCTATCTTGCACAGGGATGGCCCGCACACGTCAGCACCCTGCCTGAGTGCAAAGCCTTGGGAGAGAACCAGATTTAGAATGCCTGAGACGGGGCGCGTATGAGCTGGGTGATCTGCCACCAGGGAACAGGGAGGAATGCTGGATGTGACAGCCTCTTGGTTCAGTTTGGGGGCACTGACCATGCAGCCAGAATGCCTGTTTGAAGCTGCTCCCCACCTATATGGTAGGGGATCCTGGGCACATACCGACCCCTCCGAGTTTTGTACTTCTCATCTGAAAAAACGGAGATAATATCAGCACCTGTCCCAAGGGCTGCTGTCAGGATTCAATGCATAATTCCTACTTAAAGCAGGTGGCATTCACAGGGCACAGAGCAAAAGCTTGATCAACGCTAGCTGTAGCCATGGAGAGGGAATTGAGCTTCGAAGAGATGAAAGGACTTATTCTACTTGCCTGCATGACGTTGACAATATCAGTAGTAAGATTAGTTATATTAGTTATAAGAATTATTTGTCCGGGATCACAAAAATAGAAACTTCTTTTTCCTTCTTTCCGGGTCCTGATTTGCTTTCTTTCCCCAGACTGGGGCGGGGGGTGGTGGTGGTGGTGTTGATTCCACAAGCTGTCCCTGGCAGACGGACGAGATGCCCACAGCTCCCTCCCACAAGCTGTCGCCTTCGGGAGCTCCCCACATTCCCATAGCCCCGTTCTGGGCAGGCTGTGCTGGTGGTCACAACACATCTGAAGTGACAAGGAGAAAAGACTGGCAGCCCCGAGACACGGCTCAGCTGGCAGCTCTTCATCTCCTGGAGCAGAAGCTGCTGCAGGGTCCTGGGTAGCAGTCTGCAGGCATTCATCCATGCAACAGATCCACTTGGTGGCAGGCCCTGCTCTAGAAAATACAAGTGTGGGTAAGACAGCTTTCTCTGCTCTCACGGAGCCTATGTTCCAGGATGGAAGAAAGAATAAATGTTGGACCAAAAAAAAAAAAAAGTAGTAATAAGTGCAAATAAAACATAATAAACCTGTGCGTGTTACAGCAGCTTCATGGATCATTGCTAAAAATCCAGCAGCTGGGATGTCCTTCAGTAGGTAACTGGAAAAATCAACTGTGGTGCAACCAGACAATAGAATATTATTGGGTGCTGAAAGGAAATGAGCTACTGAGCCAGGAAAAGGCACAGAGGAAACTTTAACACATATCACCAAGGGAAAGGAGTCTGAAAAGGCTACTGACTATGATTCTGACTACATTCTGGAAGGGTAAAGTGGAAAGATCAGTGGTTGCCAGCAGCTGGGGTTGGGGCAGATGAACGGACTCTGTGTGATCCATGAGTTGTGGGTTACTGTCATTACAGAATTGCCCAGACCCATGGAATGCACAGCACAAGAGGGATCCTAATGTAATCTGTGGACTTGGTGGCAGTGATGTGTCAGGGCAGGCTCATGAGGGGTAACAAATGGAGAAGGGTGGAGGGCGGTGGTGAAGGAGAGTCCAAGCACCTGGCTGGCAGGGGATGCATGGGAACTTGGTGTACCTTCCTCAGTTTAGTTGTAAACCTAAAACTGCAGTAGAAAATAAAGTCTATGAAATAAAGAAAAAGAGAGAGAGACAGAAATAAAGAAGCCACAACAATATGATGTGACAAAGAGAAGTGAGTGGCCAAGGAAGGCCTTTGGAAGGAGGTGATATATGACTGAGTTGCAGGAAGGGGCCAATCTTATAAAGATGAGTCAGAAAAGCACTCTAGGTCGGGAGACATGCTTGTGCAAAGGCCCTGAGGCTGGCTGGAATCGGGCTGGCACGTATAAGGAACTGAGAGAAGCCAATGGAGCTGGGAGGGTGCATGGAGAGCAATGGAACAAATGACAGTCAGAGAGGGAGATAAGGGCATGCTCATGAAGGGCTTTAAAGGCCAAGGTAAGGAGCTCCAACTGTATTCAAAGCACAGGAGTGACCCGATGAGACTCGTTTGTGAAGACCACTCTGGCTGTGGAGGCAGAGTGCAGATGCCATGGCAGGGAAGCATACAGCCAGGCCCTCAGCTCCCACCCCAGACACTCCGTCACCACTTCAACCTCCTCGTCCAGCCAGCCAGCCCGTGGCCATGTGGGTCTGACACCCAGAGATTCAGTGGGCGAGGATTGAGCTAGGGCTTTCTCAAGACTTCGTGTATTAGGTTTCACACTGGATCGAGAGGAGTCAATGGGTTCTCTGGCAGAGCCTCAGGTGCCTGCTCCAAGGGAGGCTTGGGAAGGGGGACAGCAGGTGGCAATCGGGTCCCTCTGTCCCCCTCACCAGAGCTGCTTTCCAGGCACTGCTTTTACACTGGGATTTTGCATAAGTAGTATTTGGAGAAAGGATTCTGTTGGTAAAACAAAGAATCAGGAACTTGTTCAGCTGCCTAACTTTCCAAATGCAAAACCCCTGCACCCATTTGGCAGTAACAAGTGGGCCCAACAGCCAGGCACAGGTGTGAGCAAGAGTGCCGCACGCTCTCCATGACAGCAGGACCTGGCAACCTGTTGACTGAAGTACCTGTCTCATCTCCCCACCCACCTTCTACTCACCCCAAGTTATGCTGAATTTAGTCGAGTTTCACGAGGAGTCCTTGCTCTCAATCCTTTTTTATTTTGAGACAGGGTCTGAGTTGCCCAGGTTGGCCTTGAACTTGTAGTCCTCCTTGCCTCAGTCTCCCTAGTAGCTGGGATCACACATGTGCAACCATAATGCTTAGAAAATGTTTGAATCTTAACAAACCTTTCTTATTACTTTCTTAGGAATGCTGCTTTTCTAAAGAGGCTTATGCTACCAGCCATAAGGATTGAAAATAATTGCATTAGAAGGTGTTTTGATAAACACATCGTACAAAAGACTGAGAGACTGAGGAATGAGGACCAGACCATGCAGGACAACAGGACCCTGACCCATGAGCCCTGCAGCGACCAGCAAGCTTGGTCAGTGACTGTCAGCTTCCAACTCCAAATCAACCAAGGCAAACCAAACATGCTCCCAAAACAATCGCAAAGGATGCTCTGCTTCCCGGCACACTCAAAGCCTTCCTTCTTCTCATGATAAAGTGTGTCCACTCCCCTGCCCATCTTTGGGTCCCTGTCAAACACAAGTGATGGTAGCTGGTTTCCTTGGCATGGCAACTCTGAATATATAGCTTCTTTTTGTTCTCCTTTGAGTGGATTTTATTTCCATAGTCTCCTTCCATCAATCACTTCCTTCCCAGTCTGCCCTTACTCCTCTCCCTTCTCTCACCCAACAGTCATCAGGTGACAATTCCTTCAGGAAGCCTCCCCTGGTTTCCCTGGACCACCTCCTTCCCATCAAATCTGGAACAGGTCCTCAGCTGACGCAGTCCCAGAGCACGCTGGGATAATCCCCCTGCAATGAGAGCCAGACCGTGGTGTCAATTCCTTGTTTTCCCTTAAAGCCCATGAGTTCTTGGGGACTGGAAACAGTGTCTTTTGTTCAACCTGCACGCAGGGCCAAGCAGCATTTATGGGATGCTCATCCAGCACCCTTACCACCCTTCTCCCACCCACATATTTCTTTGTAGAATCTCTCCCCTTCCCTTTCTCAGTGGGATCCCTCCCCAGTCCTAGGTTTGCACCCAGGTTAGTTAAAGCCACTCCCTAACCTCGTACCACCATGACCAGCGTAGGCATGGCTCTCTAATCCAGCAAGAGGCAATGACACTCATGGAGACTCTCTGAGGCTTCTGGGAAAGATGTTTTCTCTCTCTTCTGAAAGACTGGGGTAGACTCCTGGGGATTGCGGAGGCTGGAAGAAGGTAGAGAGGACAGGGCATTGGGACACCTGATGCTTTGTGCCACTGAGCTACAGACTGAGCATTTTCTGAAGCGTGCCTTTCCGTGGATTTTTACATATATATATGTATATACATACATGAAAAATCTCTCATTTATAAGTCAGTTGGCGTTGGATTTTCCATCATTTGCAAATGATGTTGCTGCCAGAATTAGAAATGTGCCCAGAAGGGCTGGAGCAGTGGCTTGGTGGTTAAGGCGCTCGCCCGGCATGCACAAGGATGCAGGTTCAAACCCCAGCACAATGAAGTGTCAGAGCAATGAAAGCCACACGAAAAACTAAATAAAATTGATTCTCTCTGTCACTGTCCCTCTGTCTCTTGGAAGGAAGGAAGGAAGGAAGGAAGGAAGGAAGGAAGGAAGGAAGGAAGGAAGGAAGGAGTTCACAGTGAACACCTATCACTTTCCCATGCTGCAGCTTTCTGCACAGAAAGTGAGTCCTTCCTCCTGCCTGCCTCTGCAGGGACCAGCCCTTGACCATGAACTGCAATTCTTTCCTGATTTCCCAGATTCTTCTCAACCGACCCCCTCCTCTGCAGAGACACACCTCCAAGCTTCTCCCATAACAAAACCAAAAAATTCTGCCTGCCCCCTACCGCCTCTCTCTCTCACTTTTGAGAGTAGTCTAGGGCTTCTGCCTTTAATAACCTATTCCCCATTTACTCCTCATCCAACCACACTCTGGAAATCTCCCTGGACCTCCCACTGGCCAAAGCCTTTGTTCTGTCTTTATTTTGCCTGACCTCCGACCTCCTGGAGGCATTGAAGTTGTAGCCATCTGTCCCAGCATGCTCTCCCTCAGCTTCTGAGACGCTGCCCTGAGGCCCCTCTTCCCTCCAGGTGGCACTGATCACACTGTTGGGTCCTCTTCTGCTTGAAGTTTTTAGGTCTCCATCAGGGTCCTGCCCCTCCATCTTTGCTGGTGGAACCACCCCAGTCACTCAAGCCAGACACCTAGAAATCACCCTGAAATCCCAGCTCATTTCACAGCTTTCTCATGGGTAGGGACCAAGGCTCTACTTCCCAGCGTCTCCCCTTCCCTTCCCCAACCCCCCACGCATCTTCCCTTATACATGCACCATGACTCAGACTACAGCAATGACCTCTTGGTCCCAGCCCGTCCCCATGCTGCTATTACAGTCATTTTTCTACTATTCCCATCTGATCCAGTCAGTGCTTTTATGAAAGCCCTTCCCTTCTGCTCCACTTAGCTGTAAGATCAAACCCACACTTCCAAGAGTAGCGTGAGGTTCTTGGAGACCAGTCTCCTGCCAGCCTTTCCAACCCCATCCAAACCTACTGCTCTCAAACTGAATGACAGCACCACACCTCTTACCACCTCTTCCTTCACAAGTGCCACCCTCCACGTGTGGGAGGCTGGCCCTCCCTGTCACTTCCCAGTCTTTGAGACCCTGCTTAGACATCTTCAGGGGAAAGCATACCTGAGCCACCCTGTGTGTTGGGGTGCATCCCCCTGCCAGCAGAGCTGAGCAGCACCTCCTTGCGACTGCAGACCTGCCTCCCTGGGGCATTTAGCACACTGTGGAAAGACTGTTTAAACCAAGGGCCAGAAACCTTTTCTGTAAAGGTCCAGGTGATAAGCAGTTTAGGTTCTGTGAGAAGTACAGTTTGCCATCGCCACCGTACTTAATGTCAGTTTGAAATCAGCCCTAGACTTTGAGAGAATGAGCGTGGCTGTGTTCCAATAAAATTTTCTTTACAAAAACAGGCCATGGGCTGGAACTGGCCAAGGGCTGTAGTTGCTTAACCTTTCTCTCCTAGGTGAAATTCTTTTTTTTTTTTTTTTTTTTTTTTAAAGAGAGAGGGACAGTGAGAGAGAGAGAGAGAGACAGAAAGGGAGGATCAATTTTATTTTAGTTTTTCACATGGCCTTTGTTGCTCCAACACTTCGTTGTGTACATGGTGCTGGGGTTTGAACCTGCATCCTTGCACTTGCCAGGCAAGCACCTTAACCGCTGAGCCACCACTCCAGCCCCTTGGTGAAATTCTTGAGGCTCTGGCCACTGGTTCATTATGTCCCAGTGCTGACTGGGAACATTTATGGAACGGAGAATCCAAGCAAAGGTCTCAGTCCTGCCACTTATTATTACTTTTTAAAATCTTCTGTACTTCGGGCCTGAAGCGGTGGCTCAGCAGTTATGGTGCTTTCCTGGCATGCACAAGTACACAGGTTCAAAACCCAGCACCCACGTACACAACTAAGTGTCAGAGCAACAAAGGCCCTGTGAGAAAACTCAATAAAAATTTGATTCATTCCCTCTCTCATTGTCCTTCTCTCTTAAAAAACAACAAAAAAAAAATCTTCTGTACTTCAAATTTTTTTTAATCTCAAAAATGGATATACATTTTCCTTTTTTGCCAGCTTCCGATTTTTGTGAGGGTGTGCTGGGGATTGAACCTTGGGGTGTTTTACCAATGAGTTACATCCCCAGTTCTTTTTTTTTTTTTTTTTTTTGAAACAAGGTCTTGCTAAGTTTAAGGCTGGCCTCAAACTTGCAGATCCTCCTGCCTCAGCCTCCCAAATCTGGTAGTCATCGCGAGGATCAAAAGAAGAGGACCTAGAGGAATGTGCAATGCAGAGCAAATGGGAGCTGCTTTCACTCTTCCACTACGTTCTTCATCTTGTGCTCAAGTGACTGCACTAAAAGTGAGACCTATCTGTGCTCTCTGAATATAGGATAAATCTAACCTAAGATAGGTCTGCGCTCACCCCACTGGGTGGAGGCTCTGGGGCTCAGTGACAGGATGCTCTCTGCCCTACAAGATCCTCTAGCTCTGGGAGTGCAGCCCAGGGGTGAGGTCGCTTAGATCGCTTCTCCTCTCCTCTTCCCTCTCCTTGCCATCTCCCAGATTCCTGATCCACAAGTGCCCCTGGGCAGGGGGAGAGAGGGAGACATTGAAACAGAAGATGCCATCTGATCTCCAAGTCCTCCTGAGACTGGAGGACTGTTTCTGAGTTACAGTCAACAGACCCTGATGACTGATTGGTAGTAGACTAGGAAGAAGGATGGCACCAAAGGTTTTCGGTTGGGAAACGGGACCGAGACGCTTATAACTGGCATCAAGAATACAGATGGAGGAGGAGGCCTGGAAGTTGTGCTCAGGGGGAACTTGGCTCAGACTATGTTCAGTTTGAAACGCCTGATAGCCATGAATTAAACAGTTCTGCTGCTTCTCCCAGGCTGTGCTCCTGAATTGGTGCCCAGGGATACACCGACAGATTAGAGCTACGAGTGCCAGCAATTAGTTCTTGAAATAAACTAATCAAGCGACTAGAATAGTACTATAAGAACCAACTCAGGAACACATTCACACATCACTGCCACAGGAGATTGTGGAGGAACAGAGACATAATGAAAGCCCACACAGCCAAGGCAAAGCCCTGCTACCCTGCGACGGATTTAAAAAACAAGGCAGCGGGGCGCATTACTATAGCGGCCAGAAGCCGCCTGTTCAGGAGCCAGAGCAGAGCTAAACAGGAGTCAGAGCGCATCCAGGTGAGCGTGTGGGTTCATCGGAGATGGAGCCCAGCTCAGATTCACCCCGCGCTGGGCTGGAGGGGAGTCCTCGTCAGATGCACGGTGGTTTTCAAGTAATCCTTTGCTCATATGAACCAAGGACACTCACAAATGGATTATACATAAAAATAAATCTGAGTGGCTCAGGTTACCACTATAATAATCACATTCTCACCCATATTCTATTTTCTATTCTTTTTTTTTTTTTAGAGAGAAGGACAGTGAGAGAGAGAGAGAAACAGAGAGAATCAGTTTTTATTGAGTTTTTCATATGGCTTTAATTGCTCCAACACTTAGTTGTGTACGTGGGTGCTGGGGTTTGAACCTGTGTATTTGCACATGCCGGGCAAGTGCTGTAACCACTGAGTTACCACTCCAGCCCCATTCTATTCTTGAAAAATAGGAAAAAAAAAAAGCCACCACAAGGTATGTCTGAGACCAACCCCTATCACAGTTGTCTTGGCAGAAAAAGCAGTTGAGAAGTCTCAGGGGTAAAATCCACATTGACATTTACATTCAGCACAGCACTGGAGCACCCACGTGACCCGCCGTGGCCTTTTCAAGGCTTTGGCACCTAGGTGTCCCCATCTGACCCCCAGGCTCCTACCACTCCCCATTAGGGGGCAGAAATCATATTCCGTGCCTTCTCTCCTAGGCCAAGGTCCTCAGCAGGCCACTCCTCCATGACACTGTCCTGCTTTCCCAGTACAAGTAGGTGACAATTTCCTCTGCTCCCCAGCATGTCACACATTCATTCCAGAGGTCATTCCTTTCTGCCTTGTGGGATTAGCGTCTCCCACACCAGACTCTGGCCTTCTGTGCTCAAGAGTCTGTGTTTTTGGCTTACGAAGCTGAGGCAGGAGGATCACAAGTTGGTGAGGCCCTGGGTAAGTTAGTGAGACCCTGTCTAAAAATGAAAAACAAAAACAGGTTGGGGATGTTACTCAGTGGTTAAGTGCCCCTGGGTTCCAACCCCAAAGAAAGAAAATCCATGTCTTATCTCCCTCTGTAGTGAGACAGTAATTAAAACACTTGTGAGCTGATAAAAAGCCATTTTCTCAGATAACTTCTTATTATGGAAAATATCTGGCCTATCAATGAACTGGTCTAATAAATCCTTCAGTGATACAACATATGACACATCAGCTGTTCCTGGATAAGCCCGGGTAATAAAAGTCACAGCGATAGCCTAAAGTGATATCTATTTGGGATCCTCAGAAGTGGAAGCTCAGCAGATGTGTTCTTTTTTTTCCTGGAATCCTCCCCTCACTGCCTCTCAAAGCTGTTGGTCTGATCTGTCAGGGCCACTCTCAATGCCACCCTGCTTTCTCCACCCCACAGACAGACTCTCAGAATCTAGGGTTTCAGATGTCCCAGCTTCAGAAGTACCACCGCCACCATCCCAGTGTCCCCACCTTCATCTGGAGGCTGCTGCTTAGCTGCTCTGGGTTCTGAAATCTACCTTCAGGAGAAGGGTCAGCCTGGGTACAACTAAGGTCCCCACTCCCTGATGCCCTGACTGCCACCTCCCTTCTGTCTTTCTCCTGCACTGGAAGGAAGCAAGCAATAGATGGCCACCCAGGCATGTGCCACTCCTTCCAGATCTCAGGCATCCGAAGGCCAGGGCAGGGGTGTAAGGAAAGAGGAGCCGCTAACCAAATTCAGTGCCTCCATTTGTTTTTGTTTGAACGCAGAATCAATTTCATTTCGTTTTTCCTGTGGCTTTTGTTGCTCCAAGACTTTGTCGTATTCTTGGTGCTGGGGTTTGAACTTGCGGGCTCTTGCATGCCAGGCAAAGGCTGTAACTGCTGAGCCACCACTCCAGCCCCCTCCATTTGTTTTACCACCCACCTCAGCCCCCACAATCCTTTATCCTCTCATGCCAGTTCCTTTCCCTCTAACACCTGGGTCAGCTCTCCTCCCTGAGCTGTCAACCACAGTGTGGGACATCTCCAAGCCCACTGTGACCACCCACCACACTCCTGTTAAAATTTCCCTACAGGGGCTGGAGCAGTGGCTCAGGGGTTTCGGCGCTTGCCTGGCAAGCACGAGGACCCGGGTTCGAACCCCAGCACCATGTATACAACTGAGTGTTGGAGCAACTAAGGCCATGTGAAAAACTAAAGTTGCTTCTCTCTTTCTGTGTCTCTCTCACTGTCCCTCTCTCTTTAAAAAAAAAAAAAAATTTTTTTTCCCTACAGGAGCCTCCCTCCAGCTAAAGCAAGGTATCTCCTATCACCTCTCTGGCTGCTTCACTTACAACCAGGGAATCTTCTTCCTAGACAGAATTAATACTTATGTCTGTTTACACAGTAACTGGATAAAAACTTGATATCATTGACCCAACTCATTATATCCCTTTAGAGTCTGGAATGACGGATATGAAAAATTACCAGAAATCACTCATGTGAGCCGGATAGGACACACGTCCTACTCACTGATTTGAAATCAGGCCCTTATTGGAATCTATGGATTCTGGGCCCTTATCACAAATATCACACTCTACCTAAACTTTTTTTTTTTTTCAAGAAAGAGAGAGTGAGGGCTGGAGCGGTAGCCCGGTGGTTACGGCGCTTGCCTGGCATGCGCAAGTACACAGGTTCAAACGCTAGCACCACGTACACAACTAAGTGTCAGAGCAAAGAAACCCATGTGAAAAACTCAATAAAAATTGATCTTCTCTGTCTCTCTCTCACACTGTCCTTCTCTTTAAAAAAAAAAAAAGAAAAAAAAAAAGAAAGAAAGAGAGAGCGTGACAATGAGAAAGAATCAATTTTATTTAGTCTTCATTTGACTTTTGTTGTTCTGACACTTCACTGTGTATATGGCACTAGGATTTGAACCTGCATCCTACCTCATGTCCTGTTTTAACCAAAAAACTGGCACCTTGACCCCTCC
>PVKS010000693.1:49802-175844 GCA_004027875.1 Aplodontia rufa | reverse complement strand
TTTTTTTTTTTTTTTTTTTTTTTTTTTTGTCTTTTTCTATATGCTAGGGTGCTGGCTGCCTTCAACTGGCTGAGTTGCTTTCATCTTCCAAGTTCAGCCTTTGGGGGTTGCCCGAGATTGTTTTGATTATATCATTACCATTTTTTGCAGTACTGGGGATTGAACCCAGTGCCTCTCCCATGCTGGGCAAGGGCTCTACAATGAGCCACATCCCCAGCCCTTTTTATTTTATTTTGAGTCAGGGTCTTGCTGAGTTTCCTGGGCTGGCCTTGAACTTGACTGAGCCCCCTGAGTTGCTGGGAGTACAGGCGTGCATCAGCATGCTTGGAAATTATGTAGAACACTGAAGGGAGAAAGGCCACCTTGAAGATGTGTGGCCCACAGTGGGCTCCAAGCTTTGCGATGACAGCTGTCTACCTCGGGCTCAGAGCCCAGCAACTCCAGGCATACCCCCAGGCTCCAATCCCTGCTCAGTGCCTGCTGTGGCCTCCCCAGTGACGACCTGGGAACACCATGACCCAGGGCACAAACGCATTTGGGAGAGTGAGATGGCTGAGCTCAGGAGCTAATGCCAGGAGCTAACACCTCTGCTGTCCCATGTCACTGAGCCTTCCTCAAGGGCCAGACTCCAAATGGCAGAAATCGGCAGCTACTAGCGCATACCCTGGGATGCACTTTGTAGAAAGCCTGCCTGGGTGGAGGTGAGAACGGGTGGCGGCAGCCGTGGGTGTGCAAGGACAAGAAAGACCCTCTGGGTTCTCCTCGTTTTGAGCCTCCTGACTACTTTTACTTGAAGAGAGCTGCGCAAGGAGCCACTGGGAAGATGTGAAGGAAAATTCAAGGGCAGAGGCCACTACCCCTGCACTGCCCTGGAAGATGCAGGTGCGCATCCGGCCGTTTGCACGTGGACTTCCTCTGGTCTCTTTCCAGCATGGGGCATTACTAGAAAGTTCTTCCTTCATTCCCTCCCTCCGCTCCCCCCTCCTTCTTTCCTTCCCTTTCTTGCACAGACTCAATGACTCCCTGGCTACAGCTTGAGGAAAACCTACCAGACACCCTGGACAGTCCGCTACTCCCACCACCCTGGGTTACACACAAGGGGCTTAAGGCCACAGGAGGGAGCCAGGTCCAAGCCGAGCCTCCTGGCCCTGCCTGCATGTTCTGCGTTCCATAGCCTCTCGCTCTCGCGCCACAGGGGAGCGTGCCCCTGTGCAACCAACAGCGCTGCTGCCCACAGCTCCAGTCCACTGCGCCCAACACGACCTCTCGGGTGCTGCCTCGATGGCCCGGAAACAGACCAGCTCTGTACCTCCGTTTCCCATGCCCTTCCAATGGAGTCACCGCGGTACTGACAGGTGAGTGACAAGCTCTATTTCATGTTGACTATGTCACTCATGGTCACCAAGAGCTCACACGTCCCATCCTGTGCAGCTGATAAAGGAGGATGCTGAGGCAGAGAACCACCTCGCTCGGAGTTCATGGCTCTGGGCCAGGGCTGCGGAGCTCCTGTCCCTGC
Organism: Aplodontia rufa; assembly: GCA_004027875.1. Classification (NCBI taxonomy): domain Eukaryota; kingdom Metazoa; phylum Chordata; class Mammalia; order Rodentia; family Aplodontiidae; genus Aplodontia; species Aplodontia rufa. The sequence goes on along the minus strand of PVKS010000693.1, from coordinate 174,328 downwards.
ACTCTACCACTCTCTCCTGCCACAGGAGGGCCAGGGCTCCCTTAGCTGAAGAGCAACCACTAGTTATGGTGACCACGGTAGGCAGCGCCCCAAGATGACGCCTGGTGACCCACACCGCCACAGGTCGACCTCTCTCAGGGTACAGCAGGCCCTCTGATCCTTCTGATTATGCTGTGTGGCTAAAGGCACTTTGCAAGTATAATTAAAGTCGCTAATCAGCTGACTCTAAGTCCATCCAAGCCGGGCATGCCCAAGGTACGAATCACAGGTTTTCATAGGTGAGCCCTTAGCCAAGGGCCTAGGCCTCTTCCTGAGGACAGAGGGAGCAGAGCCACGTGGTAGGGAATGGTGAGGGGTCTCCATGAGCTGAAGGCCTCAGGTCACAACTGCACTGAAATGAATTCAGACAGCACCAGGGAGCTCAGAGCAGAATCCCAGGCCTCAGACAGACAGCCTCATGGCAGACCTGGGAGACCTGAGCAGAAACTCCTTGAAGCCACTCCTGTGCTCCGGAGAAACGGTAAGGTGATAAACAGGTGCTATGTCAAAGCTATGGAACCTGCACCCATTTGTCACACAGTGAGAGGCAATTTCTGCTCATGTGTGACATCTCTCATCACACACACGTGACCTCCGAGAGGCAGGGTAGGCCATGCCAAAGACTGCCATGTATAGGGGCCCTGCCAGGTTCTGACGGGCAGACCCACTCCTGTGACCTTCCAGAGGAACCTGAATTCGGAATCTCTGTCTTCCTCTGGAGAGAGAGGCACAGTGCGAGTTCCCAGCTCTAAGGCAGAAGAAAGACTGAAGGAGATGTGGCCCAAATGGCATCTTCCCAGGCGCCTGGGGCCTTGAGTGGCTGGGCAGCTGATGCTCCTGCGCAGACACCCCTGCTCTCGGGGCCACTGTTCAGCCACGTGCACCACATCCAGAGTGGTGTGGAGGCCCTGCACCCTGTCCCCAGGTCACAGGCTGTGCCCTGCAGCTCGGCAAGTCCTCAGCAAACATCCCGTCCCACCAGCACCATGGCAGACACTCCCAGGCCGCCAGCCTCCACAGCCCCGCATGCACATCTGAGACCAGAACGCTGAACTTTGTGACCAGGTGTTTACAATTGTTGGTGCCACTCGGATAAGGACATCCGGCTTTCTGCCGAACCCAGCGCTGGTCTCTGCACACCTGGGCCCACAGACCCTCCCAGCTCCTGGAGCTGGGAGCCAGGAGGACGTCGCCATGAAGCCCCACAGTGGCTCTCAACAAGTCAAACTTACTGCTGAACGAGATGCTCTCCAGGGATGCACCCTGATCGGCAGATACGTCCTCTTAGAGGTCCCAGCCCAGGGCCAAGCACAGGAGCACATTCCAACTTTCAAAATGACCTGGTGGCTTTGAACTTTGACCACAGACTCCCACCCCACCACCCATATCTCCCCACCCCACTGAGGCACGGCAGCCTTTCCTGAAAAGAAAACACAACATCAATGCCTTGTAATCCTCCTGGTTAAACACGGATCAACAACTGAAGACACGTCACCCAGGGCCCCAGCTGTATCTGTCGGGGCATAGGTGTGTCACGGAAAGGTAAAGAGGCGGCTTCCAGCCCAGCGAAAGTTAATCCACTCGGGACTCGACCGTAATCACAGGCAATTATTCTAAGAATCAATCGTGTCTGATGAGGTGCACACCTACACCCCAAGTCAGACGTCTCCGGGTACGAGGGCAGGCAGCTCCAAACGCCCCAGCCCTCCTCTTCAAGGTGTTTCCAGAAGCGCACCATAAACATTAATAAATAACATTTATTGAGCCCCTACTATATACAAGTGGGACACAGAGTACCAGGTACAGCTCTGGTGGTGCCCGGCTGGGACCAGGCCCTGCGGAACCAGAGACTTAACTGTGGTCTAGAGTGCGACCCACTGTATTTCTCTTATGGGTCCATTGGCAATTTCCTTTATTTCCCTGCATTCTTGTTTAAATTGACAAATACTAATTGTGTATATTTATGGAGTACAATGTGGTATTGTGCTATGGGGATGCACTGTAGAAAGGAAATTAAGCTAATTCACATATCCATCACCTTGTCCACTGATAAGTTTTTGGTAAGAACATCTAAAACCTTTTTTTTTTTTTTTTTGGGTACTGGAGAATTGAGCCCAGTGGTGCTTAGCCACTAAGCCACACCCCAGTCCTTTTTATTTTTTATTTTGAGACAAGGTCTAAGTTGCTCAAGGCCTCAGAAAATTGTAAGGCTGACTTTGGGCTTGTGATCCTCCTGCCTCAGCCTCCAGAGCTGCTGGGAATAAAACCTATTCTTTTAGTAGTTTTTAAAGATGTAACACGTTCTTCATGGCCACCACGCTGTAATATACCACTAAAACTCACTCCTCGGCTGAGAAATTTCTTAAGCCTGAGTCAGGGGCCTGGGGATCAACATATTCCTTGAGGGAAACTCTAAAGCCAGATTATACTCCAACACACTGGGCACACTAAGAGAAACACTCTAGGGGGAGGGAATGTTTTATGTAAGTACCATAAAGTCACAAGAACAGAGCATCCACGTAAAGCTCATTTCCTGGAAGTATGCCCCTGCTCTTGGGTCTTTTCTCCTGCCTCCTATCACTGGGGGAGGCAGAGGCTGTGGCTCTGGAATCTAGCTGGCTTAATGATGAGTTAAACATCTACTTGCTGTGAAACCTTGAGCAAGCCACCTGACCTCTCTGGACTTCAGTTGCTCCAGCTATTAAAAAGAGATAACAGCAGGTTGTTCCCCTTGGAGTGATTGCGAGGATCAAAGGAGGAAATTTCTAGAAAGCAAGCGGCCCGGTATGCGGCTCCCAGAGATAGTCAGTTCCCACCATTCCATAGCCGACCTACTGTAGCGGGAGCCGGGCGGTTGCGGGGGTAGGCTGCTTGTTTTGTTACATTTGCAATAAAATTTCAGAACAGAACATTTAAATTTGTTAATTGGAACAAATTAGAATTCTTCAATTACAGTAACAAAAATGTCTCATCCTATTACTAGAAAATGACTAGACATTATGCCACACCCAGGCAGGCACAGCCCGGTTAGGGGTCAGGGCTGGGCCTCTGGTCCAAAGTCGCTGTCACAACACACACTCCTAAGGTGGATGCAGCAGCGAGGCTGGAAAGTGCAGTTACACCAGCCGTGCTGGGCTTCGCAGGGAACACTGCCTCACGATCGGCTAGAGGAAGGTGAACACAGGAACCCCACACGCTTCGGCAGCCGCATTTAGAAAAATGAAAACGAGAGTGGACATTTTACTCGGACCCCCATCACTTTGCTATATAATCAACATAAAAGTGGCAATGGGATATTTTGCAATTTTTATTTTTACTTTTTGGTACCAGGGATTAAACCCAGCGGTGCTTAACCACTGAATGAGACAGGGTCTCGCTAAGTTGCTGAGGTTGGCTTTGAACTTCTGATCCTCCTGCCTCAGCCTCCAGAATTCCTGGGATTATAGGTGTGCACCACCATGCCCATTGGCCATTCTGTATTTTTTAAAATACTGAATCTATAGGCCTCCACCGCACAGCGTGAGTGCTGGAAGGGTAACTCAGTGGTAGAGCAACTTCCTACATGTGTGAGGCCCTGCGTTCCCTCCCTGGCACTGCATAAATAATTAAATACATACATGCATATGTGCGTGCTAAGAAGCCCCGTGTGCATTTCCACAGTTTAGACCTGTCTGTTGCAGGTGCTTTGTGGCCACAAGTGACCAGAGGCTACCAGGCTCGATGGCCAACTGCTAGTGAGTCTTGGCCACCACCGTCCATGCTGAACAACCCTGACAGAAACCACCATTGCACGTGCTTTCAAAGTCCTCCCCCGGCAGGTGTGGGATAGAGGACATGAGCCACTGCCCACTCCCTGCTGGAGCTGATGTCCAGAATCCAGGCCGCAGGGCAGGACGGGCTCGCCAACTACAGACCATTGCACCCCGTGCATGATGCAGAGTGCTGAGCGATTCCACGCTGGTGTCTCTCCCAAGAGAAGCCAAAACCCCACGCATAAAGCAGGTAGGATGGCTGGGCAGGGAAGGTGACCACCAGGTAAGCGACACTTTCCCTGTGCTTGTGGACAATCAACAAAAACAAGCCCTTGGTCAACTCCACAGAAACAGCTCAGCCAGGAGCTTCCTTGGTGAAGGAGGCAGCCTCAGCCTGGTTCCCACTGGCTCCAGACAGCAGCCTCTCCCTGAGCGGTACGCAGCCAAGGGACCAAGGGCGAATGCACAGAGGAGTCAGGATTGCTCAGTGACTGATCTTTCATTTCAGCAATGGTGTCCTTATGCAATGATGCCTTCAAGACCTTCACCATCCACCCAGTGGGTTGGAGCTTCCAGGAAAGGTCGCACCGAGCAGGGCAGGAAAGGCTGTGGAGGGAAAGAGGTGCACAGAGAAGCCCGCCTGGGGAAGGAGGCTCCAGGTGCACTGGCATGGAGCTCCCGGACCGGCACAGTGGCGGAGGGCAAGCTCTGAAGCCACAGGCAGAGGCCAGCACCTGACCGGGAACTTGACACCTTCAGAGGAATTTGATTATTGTGCTACTGACCAGTTCCAAGTCCAGGATTCACAAAACAGGCAGATTTCCGGCACGGTTCTGACATGCTTCCAGAAAGATCAAGGAGGAACAAAGGAACGCAAGCAGATGGGCCTCTCGGGCCATTCAGGCTCCCACACCTGGGTGAGGAAGCGCTTGCTGGGTGGAGGTGCTGGGAAACCAAGACCCAGAGGCAGGACACCAAGCACATCTTGACCACAAGGTACCTGGGAAACTTCAAGGCCTCGGAAAAGGAAGCCTGGCTGGGCCAAGGGGACAGGGAGAGCCTTAGAGAATGTGTGCACGCAGCCAGCGGAGAGGGCACCACACACAGTGGGTCCCACCAAGCGGCTTCAGTGACTCCCAGAAGAAGGCTGACGGCACACAGGCAGAGCAGACCCTCAAGCCGGTTTCTGGAGTGTTGGGTCACAGTGCCGAGATGACAACAGAGGAGATGGCGGGGAGAGTGGGCAGCACTGCCCAGAAAGGACCTGAAAATCCTCAACGCCCACAAACTCTGCATAGCACTTAGGGTCCTGAAACAAGAGTCAGAGCAAAGCAGTCCACAGATCAGGCAGGAGAGCAAGTTATCCTAGAAATGGAAGACTCTGGAACAGAAAAGAAAAGTACCGGAAGAACAGTTAAGTCCAAGCTCCGGATCTGTGAAGAGGTTTGCAGAACTTTACGAGATGGAGAGGTAGTGCCGGTACCTCCTCCAGGGGCGCAGGACGCTCACTTAGAAAGTGCACACGATGTGTGATGATGTAATCAGAAGGGGCGGCCAGGTCCTGGAGCATGGGTGGCATACGCACTCGGGGAATGTGCGCACCTCCATGTCTGCTGCCGTAGACAACGGCCATGGACAGCCAGGACAGCGTCCTCCCCTCTCCAGGGCTCTGGTGCCTCCACCAGCCTGGTCCACACACCCCGCCCCTCCTCATCTCTGAGGCCTGTAACACTCATTTTTCTGAGATTGACCCTTCAGTTAGGGGACATTTGGAACTTGCCTTTCAAGCTATTCATGATAACAGTAGTGGCAAGCAGTGTCCGGGCATTCGGAGCCCTGCCAACGTCACTCGGTGACCTGGGGCCCAATCAGGGCAAGAATGCCTCCCTCCTGGTCCCCAGAGGCCCCTGCACTCTCCCATCCATCAGGAAGTGGGGAAGTCGTTGCTGGTGGGCTATGGTGTGAGAGGGGCTAAGGCGCTGCTGAGGCTGCAGGTCCCCGTGAAGATTCTGTTCTCCAGTGAGAAAGCAAGGATCAGTGAGGTGACAAACTCACACAGGTAGAACGGTGCAGGTGCGCTTGCAAGAAGCCACAAAAGGAGCGAAGCCATGCAGAAAGCAGAGGCAGCCGGACCCCAGCACCTCCCTCCAGCCACTCATGCTCAGGTGGGTGACGGACAGAGAGGCGGAGGGGAGCCCCGAAGCCAAAGAGCCCTAAACCGCAACACAGGGCCACACAGATGGATAGACTAAGCCATCTGCCCTCCGCATTTCCCATTGTGCAAGGAGACCACAAGCAGTAAATGGTGATCGCAGAGCCCAAACAGGGCAGGTCGGGAGGAGTTAGCTCCAACGGGGAAATAAACAGCTGGAAAATACTGTGAAAGGAAAAGGAACAGTCTAGCGGGCACTGGCAGGATGTGGAGGAACGCTCGCGGGGTCTCCTTCCTCATTCCGCGTTCTCAGAAGCTCCGAGGGGTTGCAGAAGAGGCAGAGGAGGGCGGGCAAAACGACTAGGAGGAAGAAGAAGGGACCTCCAGGGCAGGTTACCAGGGCGGCGACTGGCTGGACTGGAAGAGAGAAGGCCTCAAGTGTGTGCATGACAGCTGCTGCTGTAGGCTGACAAGGTACTTCCACAACCCAAGGACCAAGGAAACTGCCCTAAGTGACAAGCTACCTCCACAACCTGAGGACCAAGGAATCTGCCCTAAGTGACTGGAAGAAGAGTGTGGATGAGAGAAAGGGGGCTCTGGACTGGACTGCTCTGGCAAGAGCCTGACGTCAGCTTCTGCAGGGCTCTGACTGTAGACAGTCCTCACTGGGGACTGGAAGAGACAGTGAGGAGTGGCCACCAAGAGGCCTTCAGCAGCTCTTTCCACCCTAGTTCAGGCTTTGGTTCATCCGAGGCTACAGATTTTACTAACAGGCCATTTCCGAACCAACGGTGTGGGATAAAAAACAAAGTCAAGATCTAGAAGATCCGCAGGATGGGTTTACTTTCCAGTGACGCCATTTCATAATGCAATAGAACAGAAGCGACTTTCCCAAGGTTTCCGCAGAACTTCGGTAAACACACACAAGGGCACTGAAGCCCTGATCAACGTAATTATGCTCACAAGTGAAATTAGCCCAAATCTAAGAAACCCTCAAGTTCCAATTCCCCTAAATTACAGACTGAGTGAGGGCTGAACGCAGGATTCTCTTCAGTTCCTTCAAGAAGAGGCTTTACTGCAGAAGGCTCAGAAACCAATAAAAAAGGTAATTTCGCAATATCTCTACTGTGTCCCCAATCACCCCAAGGGCTGGAGGCGGCTCCTCTCTCCCCGCGACGCTGGTTTTCAATTGACACCGCCGCGTGCGTATTTTTCTTTCTCGCCCCCAAGTAGGGCCTATTGGAGTTTTGTAAAAAATTACAGCTTGGCACCAGGCTGCAGGTCTCTGCTTGGGCTGTGGTCAGAAGCAGGGGACAAATCACAGTCCTGCTTCTAGGTAGAGGTGAGGATGCTCAGGCCAAAAGACACCCAGGGTAGGGAAGAAGAGGTCAAGAACTGGGGCACTTCAGCCACTGGGCATGTGACCCTGGGGTGCTGCGGAGCACCCCAGAAGAGTGGGAAGTTCATGAGAACCAGGCACCAAAGCCCTGTTGGCATTAAGTGAAAACAGTGTTTTCCACTTCAATTCCAGAGCCCCCAGCCCCGAGGGATAGCCATCAGTCACATGTGGCAACATAAGTTAATCACAATGAAATAAAAATCCTGAAAGTCCTCTCGTAGCTGCCACGTTTCAAGAGCTCACAAGCTTGGTGGCTGCCAGCCTCAAGGGACGAACACTCCCCCATCCAGAACATTCTATTGGGCAGCTCTGTACTGGAATATTAAAGGCTGAATGAGACTGGAGAAATCATCTGGATGAATCTGAAGCTGAAAACTGACTCGTGCCTATAAGGTCACCTGCCCAGGTTGGTCAGGTGCTGCCTCACCCCACGGGGTGTTCTGAGAGGTGGTGCTAATATTGGAGTGTCCCTGTGCAAACCAAGACAGCTGTGGTGGCACCAGGTGGCACCATCTTAAGGGACACTGTTGTATATCCACTCCATCAAATGTCACCGCAAGACAGGTGACTGCCATAGGCCATAGCCCACACCAAGGCAGCTCCACCTGCAGAAAGCCAGGAGGGGTCAGGGGTCATTGTGTCCTGATGGCCTTGGGACAGAATAAAGAGGGAGGCTTCCCACCCTAGGGAGGCCCAAGGGCCAAAGAGAGCAGGGGGAAAGGTCTGGCGGAAGCGAAGGGAGGCACTGGCTGTGTTTGGGGCTTAAGAGCCAAATAGCTGATGCCTCGGAAGAGTCTCAGCAGATAAGAATGGAAGTGGAGGCTAAAGTTTGCGGCACAAGCTTCTTCTGCTACTGCTTCCTCATAAGCTGTGCATGTGTCCTTCTCTAAATTCACAGGCCTAGCTGGGCTCAGCTGGGTGATTCTTCCTGGACTGGGGTTCACTTGGAAAATGTGCTCCACCCATTTCCCCATCTGTCTGGCTTCTGTCTCTCTACCGTGGCCCCCTCTCCCCCTCCAGTGGCCTCTGCACTAAGCCTGCCAGTCTGAGCTTCCTGACAAGCAAGCAGGGCCCCGGGGAACAAAGGGGAAAGCTGGTCTGGGGCTGCCAGTGTCACTTCCCAGTGTCACCACAGCCAGGGAAAAGCACTGCCCAGAGCAAACCTGGAAACCTAGATAGAGGAAGCACAGAGGCATGTGTGGTCACCTCCTGCCCCGTGCCAGCCCAGGGCATTGGCAGTAAGCAGGAAAAAGGCAGTCACATGGCTGGGGTGGGGCTTCAGCAGGACAGGCACATTTTGAGCAGTGGAATAAACAAGGTCAATACACGCAGGGATCCGGAGGCGACCACCATGGTGCGATTTAGCATGAGCCAGCCAACACTAGAAGAAGAAGTGGGTTAGTGGCAAGGACAGCCACACAGGTCAGGAAATCAGCTGTCAGGGACACCTGTGCCTGAGAGCTCTGGAGGGAGACTAGGTCCACATTTGAAATCAGAGTGACCAAAGAACGATGTGCTGTTTCCCCAAGGGGGACAATGGGTAAGTCAGCTCCGGAGCAGTCGAGCAAAGTCCCTTCCTGTGCTTTATGTTCAGATGCAAGAAGAAATGACATCCACAGGCTGATCCAAGCAGACGCCAGACGCACAGCCAAATGCACCTTAAGTGCTTTGTGACCTGGCTTTGCTCATCACTTGCAATATTCGAAATTCTGCTGAACAGGTAGGTAGCAGCCCTGAATCAGAAAGTTAAACAACATTTACCATTAGCCATTATTTGGAAAGCTGAAACTATATACTAAATTATGGGGCATAAGAGATACTTAGCTCCCTGAAATCTGGCCAAAACACCAGGACAAATGCCACTAAATAGTAGCCTGGAATTCGGATTAACCAGCCTCCGTTTATGCATCTCTTCTGAAATAAGCAGCATCAATAGGAACTTTCCGGAAGCTCCAGTGTAAGGGGACAGGGAGCCAGTCCGGGTCCCACACCCAATGGTAAAACGGTCGAGGTTGTGGGAATGCCCGCCTACTCCAGTTCCACAGTGACTGAGTTCCTGCCACAGGTCAGGATCCAGTGACCCAGCCAAGAAAGTGCTATACAAGTCCCCCTGGGTCTTACTCACTGGAACACAAGTGCCAAATCCACACAGCACAGCTGCAGCCAGGGGAACCACAGCGACAAGACCACTCGTGGCTCTGGGATGATGACGTGTGCAGGTGTGCAGGGCACGTTACCAGGCAGAAATGAATGGACCTCAGGCTCCGGCCAGGCAGGCTCGAGGTTCAAAATTCCCTCCTTCCTTCTGAGCTCCTTAAGTGGAGGTCATTTCAAAGTTCTCAAGCTATAAGGAACCAGACAGAGGTGGGTGGAGAGAGGGCAATCGCTGGTGTAGGGAGTTCGGGAAACAAGCATTTCCTAACTCCTGATTGCAATGGAAGGAAAATGAACCCCCAAAGCTTCCCAAGGAACCCAAGTCCCCTTCAGCCCAGCCCCCGCATGAATGTGCCACAAGACTCGTCGTCTGGTGCCTGAGCCTCAGGGAACTGAAGGTGAAGGTAGATGTCTTTGCTCTTAGTTTTTACATTTCATAGACTCTTCCTGGTAGTGTTTACTATTCCAGTTACTGCTGGCATTTCCTACTTCCAGTATCATGGTCTGCCTCTCCCCATTAGAGGATGGGTCAGTACAACAGACAGGAATCGTAAGTCAGGCCTGAGCCCCACTAAGAGGGCCTTTCCTTCAATCATTTGCTCAAACAAAAACTCAAAGAAACCCGTCCTGAGTTAGAGAAATATGAAAGATACATGAAGATGGGTTTCCAGGCACACAGTGCATGTGGGTAACAGATCAATTAGTGCATCTGCTTCCAGAACCTTCCCCGCCACCCCAGGCACATCCAGGACATGTCTTTTACACCTTGGCGAAAAACTGAAGTGCCAACAATTTGTAGGATAACTAAATGTTAAATACTTCAAAGGGCTGGGTGAATAAATCGGCAGCAAAAATTTTATAGTTTGCTTCCTTCAAGGGAACTCTGAGCAGACTTTTACTGCTGTGAATTCTGCTTGCCTCTCCACACCCCTGCATCTGCTGGAAATGTGTAGTAGACAACTGCTTTTCTGGCTACAACTCGAAACGCGGGACAAACGGGCTACTGTGCATAAGCCTTCCTCCAGCAAGGAAAACTATTCGCTCCCTTGCACAGAAAGCGTGGAGGCTGCCCTGTGGCCCATATCCCCAGCATCATCAAGGAAGGGCACAGTCAAGAGCTGGGATGGCTGAGCACGGGAGGGCCATGCTGCAATTCAACCACTCTGCATTTTCTCACAATTCAACCTTAATTTCTGCTTAGTTCATCATTTGTGTGTGTAAAATTTCAAGTTACACAGTAAACATGAACTTTCTATATAAATATGTCAGTCTTGTCATAGACGCCAGCCAAAACAAGCAGGGCTCATAGTATGGAGCAGAATTTTCATGGAGTCTAGGCACTTGCCCACTTTTAAGTTTTTTTTTTTTTGTTGTTGTTTTTGTTTTTTAAATTCTCCCCTGACAATAGAAAAATCAGAAGGAGTACTGAGAAAGGGTCCTCTCTTCTTCACCTGGCAGGACCACGGGCCAGACGCCTGGCAGACCCAACCTGGTTCTGCTGCAAAATCCTGTGCAAACAAAAGCTACACCTGATCCAAACAGAGCACTAGATGGATCAGTTCATCCAGAAGTAAAGAGTGGCTTGTTTCAAATGTTTCTTGCTCCACATGAGGGTGGTAGAGGTATGTGACTATGCTGCTTGCCAGTTGACAATATCAAATCTAAAGTTAAGAAGTACGAAACACACTTGGTGAGAAAAAGTAAACAGCACTGGAACAGCAACCACCTCACATCATTCCCAAGACACACACATCACACACAAAGTCTATCCTCAAGTTGGGAAATGCCGTTTTCAGCAACATCCTTCACGTGAGACGACTTCAGAAGGAAGTGTGATTTTTTTTTCAGGGGCCTGTTTCCGTGTTCTTCTAACAAATCTACTGAACATTTCTGTCTTGAACAAAGCTGGCTTTCTCCCTTTACATGGAAGCTGAGATATACTCTATCATGCAATCAACAGCTAACAGGCTTCCTTTGAACTTCAAAGTCAGATGATACTCCCTCCCCACCCAGTACGCTTGAAAATATTTGCCTCCAAAATCATAAGCCAAGGACAAAGTTGGTAGTTACAATGACCAGAGTAGCAACGGTTTTTCTTCACCGCACCAATTTACACAGCCGTTTTCCTAGCTGCCCCAAAATGCAGATTCTTCAAGGAATATTTCAGGCATTTAAACGGAAAGTGAACTCCCATGAATTTTGGCAAAAATAATGGAAACAAGGACTGAAACAAAAATATCCAATAAAACACTTTCTCTTTCCTGAAAGGGATGGAAAGGAAATAAAACACACCCTGAAAAGAAAATGATTTTATAAAATGTTACCAGGAATAGCTTTCAGCAAACTCAAGGGGGATGCCGCTCATCTTTCTTTTTGGAAAAAAAAAAAAATCAAAAACTGTTTCCCAGAACAACTTCTCTAAAATCATCAGCACCTCACAAATTTTTTCACTTTCAGAACGTTAAACTCATTTAAGCTTTCTTTAAACTCGAAAAAATTACGAAAGGAGGCCAATTCTGCCAAAAGGCATTTTTAATCATTTTGAATAAAAAATAAGTAAGTCACAAAGGACTAACCAGACATTTCAAATGTGGTAATAATTCCTTCCCTAGTGTGAGAACTGGCTTCACCGTATAAAAATCTCTGCTGAAATGTCTCACCGAGGCACACCTTCTGCCCCAGACGCCTGGTTCAGAGACGGAAGCTTCTCGACCTAGAGGCTCCTTCCCACCATGCCTTCAGTTTGCCTGTGGTACATGTGGGCAAAATGAGGGCAAAAGCAAAAGAAGGTGCTAAATCAAGCCAAAGAAAACAGACCAATAAAAACACCTCTTCTAGAAGGATCCAGACACCACCCATCCCCGAGGCAGGCAAGGAAACCAGATGGCCACAGGGAACACTGTGAGCTGCCCAGAAGCCTTTGCAAAACCCACAGCTGAGCTGGGCCACCAGGCGACCTGGGTCCCTGCTCCCCACTGGAGGAGGAGAAGCAACGTCAGGGTCCAGAAACTGGGTGTGGCTGGTGTTAGCAGAAGCAGCTTCTGACCTCAATCTTTCCCCTGGCATGGACACAGAGGACCTAGGAAGGCTGGCTGGGAACAATGGGGATCCCCAAAAGAACCTCAGATTCTACAGACCAGGAACATCTCAGGAGAAGTAATAATCCGAGACTTACTGAAGACAGTGCCACATTTATTTGCCGCATCCTACGTGCTGGGCGGTCTTCCAGGAAAGAAAGGAGATGGACAGGAATAAATGGCACCCCTCACCTTCAAGGAATTCACAGGGTAGGGAAGGAGGAGACAAGAGATGACCAAAGCAACACAGCGACGAGTGCCAACAGGGAGACCGTCACGGCGCGGTGGCACCACGTCCCCACCTGGGGACCGTCACCTTCCCGTCCCCCAAAGCCTGGCACAGTTCTACACTTTCAACTTTTCTTGAACTCTCAGTGTAATTAAACACCAAATTTGGCAACCCTGTGCTGATTTTGAAAGGCACTCCCTGGGAATTTAGTAAAAGTTTAAACAACTTGTTTACATGTGTTTGGACCATCTGTTTAAACAAAAAGTTTATTTTAATAGAAGCAAATTTTGGGTGTAAGCTCCTTTTGTCCTTGAGACCACTACTGACCTCTTCTCCAGCTCCCTTTCCCTAATCTGCATTCTAAATCTCCTCTGTAAACAAAACTCAAATAACAACTTTTTATGATAAATGTCAAACACCTCCAAGATGACAGTTGCAAAATAAACTCGACTTTTATAACCAGGAAGCATTCTAAACATACAGAAAAGACTCCTTTTACGCTGTTCTAAGAAACCACACACAAAGCATTTTCTTTCCTGTGTGTGTACACAGGCGTTCCGGCCGGCGAGTGTGTGCATTCCCGGCATGCCCTGCTGCCTCGCAGCCCCAGGATGCCCTCACTTCTGATTGTGGAGATCCTGCTGAAGTACACAGGGTATTTACTGATCCGGTTATCTTGCTCTGTGACAGGCAGAATCAATCAATCAGAGGCCGGCTCCGTGCTTACATATTCCAGACACATCTCCGCACTTCAGGATACGAGATCACAGTGTTATCCAGCCAAATTTGATCAACAAATGCAGTTCCCCTGTGCCACAGCAATCTCAGATGAAGATGTTATTACGTGGAACTGAGCAAAGTGACAAAGACAGTACAGCGAAGCCCGGCTGGGCCCTAGTGACAGCTTCTACAGACTGAGGCGGCGATGTCCTTCCTGGAGGATTATAAAAGTTCCCTTGACTGGAAGAAAAGCGTGCTGTGCACACACAGGTACGCTCACGCGTCGCATTTCCCACCTAAAACCAAAACCCTCAAGGAGGACGGGGCATGCACCAGCGTAAGGCAGCTTGCAAAATCCGTTAGCACAAAGGGCGCGATGTCAGAGGGCTCCGCTGAGTCTGTTACTCCTGGCTCTCCTTACTGCCACTGTTAGGTGTTGGCTGACACCAGGAAGACAAACACACACTGGACTCCTGCTCTCATCGCAATTATAAATAACTTTATTAATACTCCATCGATGACACTGTGGCTAACGGGGGGTCAACGTTTTGAGCGGATCTCACAGGGTCTAAGGAAACCTTTCAGTGTGCCAATAGCTTTGACTTTGCTCCTGCCCTGCAGTTATTTTACATTATTTAATCCCAAATCCCATCTTTTGGATTCTACCTTCCTCTTCTATTTTAAATCTTTAATGGGTGCCTTTGGCGGTCCATGGGTACAGTGATTAGATATCTGCAGAGAGAAATTGAAAAATTAATCATCATTTCTATTTTATATTTTTGTATTACACCAAAAGTTACGAACTTGGAGAGCTAACTTCTATTCTCCTGCAATATGTTCCTTAACACAGCAAATGCTGAGAATGATTTCAGATAAAGCAAGTCCTAGCCGAGCCAGTAAACAGCCTCAAGTTATTCTTTGAGATTTGTATTCTGGGTTTTCTTCCAAATTTCAATTTGAATCTTTTTTTTTTTTTAAATACATCTACCGGTAGAGTGTTTGTCACATGTGGCCCACAAACAGGCAAAGAGCACCCCCAACTACCTCTAAGAGGGACATCACCGATGTTTACTATCCTTTCATGATATTCCTACGTTAATTACAACTCTATGCAAAATGTGAAATGTGATCCCCGCGCAGCATTTTACAGAAACTGATACATACGTTAATCGACCTTTGCCTAAATTCCTCCCTAACCACAGAGAAGGAAGGGAGAAAGCCCCAGTGTCAGCCATCGCGTTGCGAGTACCATCAAACTGCTAAACCCATTAACTTTGTTTTCTTTTTTCACTATTATTAAACTGGAAAGAAAAATTCAACTGGAAGACTGTGCCTTTCGGTTCCCCTGTCATCATGTAATAAGTATGAGAAATATATGTGCGATAGCCAAATGGCCAGTAGACGAGACACCCACGCTGAGTGACGCACTGTTTTCCATACCACTCAGACAAAATCAAAACAACAGAACTGCTGCAAACAAAAACAAAATAACAGTTCCCATCAGCATTCCAGACAGGGAAACTTTACAGGAAAAGAAGCTGGGAAAAGACCCAGAATGAAAAACGCCCGCTCAGACCTCCACGGCTGCACCGTGCAGCCCTCCCGGTAACAGGCTGAGCCGGGGGCAAAGGCTCCCCGGGCTGCAACTCCCCCACCCCCATTGTTCAAGGCGAGGGAGAGCTTCCAGGGACCCAAGGGGCCTGCCCTCCAGAAAAAGGCACGCTGAGAAAAAGTTAGGGTGCAGCCGGGTACGGAGCTCAGTTTGTGATTTAATTAATTCTCCCTTCACTGAGAAACAGAGTGTTTCCTGCCACCACAAGGGACAGCAATGGACTCAAAGAAGGTGAAGGTGGCTCCCTTTGACCACCCAGCCACACTCATGGAACTTTATTAAGATGCCAGCGCCCCGGAAGTTACTGAGTCAGGGTCGCCTGAGACCCTGTTCATCAACTGAGGCAGCGCTGGGGCCATCAACAGCTGGCTGAGACTGCTCCATCCGTCGGCTCCCCGGGTCCCCGTGGCCATGGCCGCCTGTCAGCCGCGCTCGCTAACGCGATTCCTGTGTTTTGCCTGGCAGTAAATGGACGCCTATGCCCTCCCTCATCTAAACAACTCCGTTAACATCTGCCCCCGAGCGTCTCCCTCTTTGTCCAGTCCCTGTCTGCTAACAGATGTGATCCAAGCGCAATCAAGCATAAAATGGTCATAAATATTTCTTTCTGGTAGATTTCACATTCGCATTTCAAGCAGGGACATGATATTTTCCTGTTCCTCCAGGGAGGGCCTAATGGAAAAACCAGTTACTTACATTCTAGCCTCATGTTCCACGAGTGAGACGCAAAGCTTGTGCGCAGTTCAACGGCATAAAAAGGCGTAAGGAAGACTTCATCTCGAGTCTTTGTTTAACTGCATCCCCTCCACTGTAGCTTCTTTTTCCAGTTCACTCCTGTCATTTCAAACGTCCCTTTGTACATGTGAAAGTATAGAACAGGGTCTGCAAAGAGACCATGTCCACCGTATCTCAGCAACTTCAGGTTTTCAATTCCAGATTCCTTAATTACTGGACAAACTGCCTGTGGCTGACACCTGGTTCAAATAACCAGGTGCATACATGGGTGACACGGGATGTTGCAGCCTTCTTTGTTGTACTTAATAAAAACAATGAGATGAACCCAAGGTACAAATTTAAGTTTGTGCTGATTGAAGTTAAAAAAAAAAAAATTTAAAAAAGATCAGATCATCATGAGACAGGCCTTTTCCAATGCTTAAACTTTGATGAAGTAGGGCAAGCTGCTACAGATAATTAATTTGTATCCTTAATGAGAGAAGAATTACTAATCAGCACAATCGTATTTATCCTCAGCAAATTTAGTAAATAATGAATCTTAATCTAAAATAAAACATTCCTAATAATACTCTCGAGGCCATATGCCTGTACTTCGCTTTCCTACCCCTTTTGCCAAAACAAAAATCGTATACAGCTATTTAAAGTGAACTGCGAAACATTCGTGCTATATACATCACCACAGCCAGGCCCCCGCCCCGCACTCCGTTGGGCCTAATATTTGATTACTGCTAGTCACATCAAGCTTTCAGGCAAATAATCTCCATTTTTAAAGTTAATGAGATATGGTCCTGTCGACAACAGCTTGCAGGAACTTTTAATTTCAATTCCTGCAGGCTGTGCTGGCCTCTTTTACTCCAAGTACTGTATGAATGAGTCAAATTTGCCAACATGGCTTATGTAGACAAGTGCACACTAATTAAAAATACCCACTGGTACCATAATTTAAATACCATGAAAATAAACTGCGAAAGTCACGCGGGTCCAGTCAGGGGCTTCCTTGGAGTGTGCTTCCTGGGACCCACTACAGGATGTTTTACGGCCTGCCTGTTCTTAGCAGAAAACCATTTTGCATCTTTGAGGAATTCGGGATTTTGATGCCATTATACAATTTGTGTTAATATTTGTTTCGTGTAAGCTGTTAAAGCAGCCCTCCCAGAACGGCCACTAATTGAGAAAACCGTATCGCTGAGGCATGTGGAAAATTTATACCGTCGATTAGCGTCCACCGCCGGCGTCCTTCCGCGGTACTCCTCTTTCCGAGCAGGAAGTCCAAATGCAGCTCTCTTGGTCGTTCTTCCTCTCCTTTGCGCTTTTCCTTCGATCTCCGTTCTTGATGGCTGTGTTTCATCTGCTTCTTTCAAACGAGGGGTCAAGGTTTGCCTCTGCACCCCCACCCGGCTGGACCAGGCTGGGCCCTGCACCCATCCATCCACCCAAATGCACACTCAGCACTTTTTTTTTTAAATTTAAGTACTTTTGGCCAGTGCGTTCCAAAGCCTGCCTCTGCTGGGATAAAAGCACCTTCCCCACAGGGCACAGAGCTGGCACCGAGGGGGTTAAAGCTGTTTGAGGGGTTAAATGTGCAATTACTGCTGACTAAAGCCAGAGAGACATATAGATAAATAGAAGAAATGAAGTCCCCAGGTTCTCTTCAGAGGCCTTCATCACATTACGACCAGACAGAAACTCTTTAAGTTCCATTTTCAGATGTTAAATCACCGTGCGCGCCACACACATTCGCACTATTCCTGGGGGAACAATATCTGAGCAGAGCAAGCTAACAAATGCTACCCCGTAAACAGGCGCTGCTCCTCCTGTTGTTAGCACCTCTGTCTTCCCGCCCGCGGCTCCGTCATCCGTGCCTTCCATCGGCTTTGAAGTTCCAGGACTGAAGGAGCGTGCCATCGTTACCCAGAGTGCGCATGCAGATTATGAATAAGCAATAAAAGTGACTTTGAGCGACTGGTTTGCAGGGTAGGCTGCCTTGCTCCTCCCGTCCTTCACACCCATCGGAACCTGACTTTGGGGGTTCCTCTTGGAGGGGGCCGGACCACAGGGCCACCAGAAGGTGTGGAAAGTTTTACCAACACACACAGGCTTCAGTGGTGCCAGGACCCTGAAGCCAGCTCAGCTCTGCCTCCTCCTTAACCCTGACCTCACCAATGTCCTTCAGGATGAGACAGTAGGCCAGGGGACTAGTTCATTTACATTTTTCTGTTGACAAACAGAGTCTATGAATATTAATTATTCTGAAGTTTATTTGCAGAAAAGGCACTTTCTAATCCTTATCAATTATTTATTGAAAGTCTCCCCCACCTAATAATCTCATTAACATTATTATACTAAGGCCCACAGCAAATATTCCTCTGATAAGTAACACCCACCCCACCAGCCTCCTGCAGAACCTCCTATCTCCCATGCTGTCTCCCGCAGAACCGGCTTTTGTTTTCAAGGAGCCCTATTTCAGTCTCCTATTTTCCCCATAAAAGGAAATTCACATACGCTGCCTTTAACAAAAAAAAAAAAAAAAAAAAGTTTCTGAAATGCTGGAGAAAACAGAATACAAGTTCTAGCCTGGGAAATAGGTGGTGGTCTGTTTCGAATGCCCTGGGTCATGCGCGGAACTGGGAAATGAAAACCCCAACAACCAAATGCCACAGTCCCAGCATGTGAGTGGCCCAGGACTGCGCACCGCGTGTGGGCATCAGCGACCCGCAGAGAATGTCATGCCAACGGGAGATGAGCCCAGGGATGGCCCGGCACTGAGGTGGACTGAGCTGCTTGCGCCTCTGATGTGTGCAGGGCACCCAGGAATAACTGCATTGCACAGGTGAGGAACTGAGGCTGAGCAGCTCCCTAAGGTCCTGGGTAGGTGCAGGGTGGATGGAGAATTCCGTCTTCTCTCCGCTCAGACTTGCCATCCACTTCATTCACTGGTTCTACGTATGTACATGGACTTCTCCCTTCCTTCTTCTGAAGCAGTCCCCGTGTTTCTTATTGGTGTGCTATGACCATGCACCATTGGAGGCCCTGGCTGTTGTGAGCTCTAGACGCACGCGTTTCCCCTCAAGCGGCATCTGGATCATTCCTGCTGTTTCCATCTGAGCTCAAGAATGTTCTTGGTTGCCTGGAATCTCACTCTGTAAAGGACTGGAAGCACCAAATCCTCTAAACAAAGCTGATTTCCAGTTTATTCAGAAACTAGAAAGGAAAACACAGCAGAGTTCCCCAGTGCCCTTGGTGGTGGAGTGAGGAGGCGATCAGAGCGTTTCCTGCCCCACAGAGGAAGTTCCCACAGGCTTCACTGCTGCGCAGGGGGCACAGCATGAACCAACCTTGTGAGGAGGACGCTGGCCAGATGACACCACATCATGTCACCTGAGCGAGCGGCAGTCACCAAGCGCCCGGGGCTCCACAGGGACCATCTGGGGACTCTGGGGGGTCGACTCAGCTGCAGCTCTCTCCAGGGCACCAGCAGCCCCTTCATGCCCCTGGGCTGGGCCAGTCCTGGCCAACTGGGCTTCACAGCACCAAGACTGGGAGGGTGTCACCTGTCACAGCCACAGCCCCAGCCTTCTGAGAAGTGCTCTCAGCAAAGCCCTGCCGTGGCTTGAGCCCCTGAAGTGATGCTCAAGTGCCTGAGCACCTGCAGGTGGCGCAGTGGGTGGCCGAGGTCACCAACTCACACAAGGGGCCACAGTGGGGTGGACAGGACATTCCTGAGAGGAGGGCCATTTCACTCCAGGCTCTGGTGTCCAGGGCCTTAGGAGACATTAAACCTTGAACACATTGAAAGAAAATGTAAAGGCTAAAAAGCACCGTGACGCAGGACAAAGGGCAGCTCAGTGGTGGACTGGACACAGAGGCCTGAGGGCTTGGCGGGCATCGCAGCAGAGCACTAGTGCTGCAGCCTTGGGAAATCCCTTCCCCCTGCTCTGGGGTTGCCCCTCATTTCAAGGCACTTCCCAGCTATTGCCTGAGAACTTGGGTCCATTCCCTAAAAAGTCCCACGGAACTGACGTGGCTTGACGGGAGCAGGCAGTAAGACGCTGCAGCTGGACCCTGACAGCAAAATCCCCATCCCCCCTTCATCCCCAACCACCCAGCTGCAGCAGCAGCGCTGCGAAAGGTGCCATCGAACACCTTTGTACCTCCGGGGCTTTTTCGTCTTAGCTCACACTCACATAAAAATGTCATAAGCATAACAGGGGCAGAATGATCTTCTGATGGGACATTCTGTCTGTTGTCCTCAGTAAAACCCTACACTGAGGGGCAGGAGGAGAAAGCCTGGCCACCCATTCTTCTTTAGACCAGTGGAAGGCAACTGGTCTGAGACGTGGCCTAAGTTGCTGAGGCTGCCTAGGCCTCCAGACTGCCTGGGAATGCAGGTGTGCACCTCTGGGCCTGGTGGAAGACTAGAAACGACGTCCACCCTGAAGGCTGAGGGTCTGGGAAGCAGTGACCTGGGTCACCTCCAGCAGGGCTGCGGAACGCTGAAGTTCCGTCCACCAGCACTCAAGGAGCAGCTGCCACCAGGACACCACTGTGAAGAAGCCTGATGGGGTGGGGACTGGGACACACAGGAAGAAACGGGGGCCATTTTGGTGTTGCCATTCTCCTTTAAAAGGAGAAAACTAAGACGTTCACCTTGGGCACCGTGCGGCAGAGGAGGAACTTTCACCACCTGCCACACAAGCTTCCCGGACCCTCAGCCGACCTGGACATGTCCAGTGCTCGGATGTGCGGCCTGAGGCTTTGCTGAACAAGACTGTGCCCATCTACACGCGTCGGGTCTGTGGCTGATCCCAGGCACAGCATTGTGATGGAAGAGCTGGCAAACCAGAGGGCAAAATCATGATCTAAACCATCCGAACTGAGAGTTTGCTGATACTTCTCAGGAAGGATCACTGAGAAAAACCAGTTCCCCATAATCAATCCGAAAAATGTGGAACAGGCACGGGGTACGCACAATCCTACGGCCGCACCCTGGGTCTGGAACTAATGCTGCAGGGACCTCTGGGAACACGGCTTCCCCTTCCACTGACCCTGATGGACAGTGCTCCTCACACCCACAGCTGCTTCCGAACACATCAGTGGCCCACGCAGAGACGAATGAAGGGCAAAGCCCCTTTCTGTCTGAGCTTAGCTTCTTCATCCATAACATGTGAGGTTGGATCATCTAAGGATTTTAAAA
Organism: Aplodontia rufa; assembly: GCA_004027875.1. Taxonomy (NCBI): domain Eukaryota; kingdom Metazoa; phylum Chordata; class Mammalia; order Rodentia; family Aplodontiidae; genus Aplodontia; species Aplodontia rufa. The sequence continues at coordinate 153,265 of PVKS010000693.1, read as the reverse complement.
AGTCCATGAGAAAGGAGGAGGAGAGAAGGGGCTGCATAACTGCATCTGAGCTCTCTCACCTCATGTGTACTCAGAGCCAGGAGCTGCGGGAAGAGGGAGACTGGGAACAGGAGAGCACACCTGCTCTCAGGGTGGACTGCGTGCATAAGGGACAAACTGAAGCCACTCCGTCACTTTACAGGAGGGAGAGATTTGCAAAGAAAGACTGTTTCAGCATAACAGAATGGTTAGCACGGACCAAGATCCAATGAATCCACAGGGGACCAGGGATAAGCAAACGCCAGGCCACCCAGAAATGCCTCTGCTCCTGCTCGTCCTGGTGTGGGCCAAGGGAGGTGGCCATTTTCTGGCTCAGACCTCGGTGCCTGTCACTTGTTCTACTGATGGCCAACACCTTCGGGGAAAGGAGGTGCTCTGCTCCTCCAACGGCAGCCGGAAGGGGAGACTGCGCAATGACAACTTCTCTTCCAAGGACACTGCTTCCCAGCCTGTCCACCACTCTTACCAAAAGCTGCCCCGTCAGCGTGCTTTCCACGGTGGGAAGGAGGTCTATGGGGATAGAAATCACCTCTCCTTCATACCTGGGCTTCCATGCTAAGCCAGAGCAGCAGCCAACACGTCAGCTGAACCGATGGGAAAGCAAGAACTTTCTCAAATAAACCATGAAAGCTGAAGACTTTAAAAACAGAAACAGAGGCTTCTGCTGCTAGGACGCGCACAGCTCTGACCTGCAGGTTGCAGAACTTGCAAAGTGCCCAGGTCCACACACGCCCACCTCATGGGCACCATCTTGGATTTTCACACTAAGCACTCATTCTTTGGGGTACAGACAGGGGGTCCGACAGGGGCAACGCGTGGGAGCCACAGAAACACAAGCGTGCGATGTCACTCAAGGAGCAAAGGACATCTTGTCAGCAGAGCTAATCACTGTTAAAGCAAAATAATCCACTCTGCCCAGACATGAAGACAACGAAAACAAGAGGCTGCTTCCAAAGGACGGAGTCATCAATCAGGGGGGCTGGGTGAATAATTTCCTCAAGAAGCACAAGGTACTAGGAGTACTTCATCCAAATAGTTTTATTGGTTGTGCAAAGGGTTCAAGCCTGTTACATAATACTAAGAAAACACCGAAGGCATTTCCCTAGTCCTGCCAGCCCGTGACAGCTGCGTGGGGCACCTGGACAGAGTCTGCAGTTTCAGTCTTCTGGATCCATGCGCCCAACACAAGAGCTGCAAAACCACCCTCGTCAGACCCCGGACGGCTGCCATTACGTTGTCTATAAAACGTCTATGGCGACCACCGCTCGCAGCGTCAGCAGGCAGCCTTGCTAATAAACCCACATTTCCCATTCCTCCAAGGCAGGCTGCTCCCTTCTGCTGGGCAAAGGAGGTGCCATCCAAGGTCTGTGTGTCCCGGAGCTGCAGCTGGATCTTCTGATCCCAAACGCCTCGGCCACCGCCCTTGCCTTGCAGGCTGTTTCTGCCACCTCTGTGGTAAAGCAGGGGCAGCATCAAAGAGGACAGGACTAAGGGACCCTCCACCTGCGTGTGCCAGGCACGCACCTTCACCAGCAGGCTGTAGGATGTTCTTGCTCTATTAAAAGACCACCTCAAGCTGCAGGGCATGGGGGGTAAAGACCCCAACTGGGCACCTGTGCCAAATACACAGGCTCAACCTGAGAAGGGGACAGGGTGAAGGGAAAAAGCGACCCTGGGAATATTTGGTATTTTCTTTCTGGACTGAGAAGGAAAAGACAGGAGAAACGGAGCAGCTCTGCAGAGGTCCACGTTCAGGGCCCTCAATGGGGAAGGGGGTGATCTTCACCAAAGGCCAGGCCACAATGCCCTAAGAGAAGCTCCAGCTTGGCCCCGCTGGATTGGCTCAGACTTGGACTTGCGTGGCTGTGAGCTGAGTGAATGGGTGCAGGTGGGAGGTGCTCCTACCCCGCACGGTGAGTGGAAACCACAGCAGTCCTGAGCTCACAGTGCTCCGAGAACAAACTAATACGTGCAGAGCATGGAGCTTGAGAGCGCCGGAAGGGAGCTTGCCACTCTAGCCGCTGCTAGCACTGGCCCAGGGGTGCTTAACCACTGAGCCTCAACCCCAGCCCTTTTTATGTATTTTGACACAGGTTTCACTAAGCTGCTTAGGGCCTCACTGCATTGCTGAGGCTGGTCTTGAACTTGTGATCCTCCTGCCTCAGCCTCCCAAGCCCTTGGGAAAGACAGGCTTGTGCTCCCAAGGCCAGCTCACTACTGCCACTTCTAATGCTACCACTGATATTAGTCATTCCGAACCTATGAAAACCTGCCAGAACGCACCAATGCACCTCATGAGGCACCAGCGTTTCCCCTTACAGATAAACAGAGAATCACATGGCAAACAGGGAGAAGGTAAAGGCGGAAAGGAGAGAAGACCACTAATTAGCCTGTAAGTGATGCGATATGAAACCTTAAACACAAAATGTGACACAGCAAACCACCTGTCTAGGACGACCAATCGTGGGGCTTGGAGGGTCACATGCAGAACAGGACAAAAAACCTTTCAGGCAAAAGGTGAAGCAACAGCCATGAAAATGTTCCCTGCTGGGGCTGGAGTAGTGGCCGAGCAGTACCACACACGCCAGGACCCGGGTTCGAACCCCAGCACCACCTACCCAAGTAAGCGTTAAAGCAACAAACACCAGAGAACAACTAAATAGAGTTGATGCTCTCTCTCTCTCTCCTAGTCCTTCGCTCTTAAAAAAAGAGTTAGTTGTGATCCCTAAACGGGATGACAGGCAGGGGTGACTTTTCTTTCTTAGCAGGATCTTCTAGTTTTTACACAACAAATGTGCAACTAAGTGTGCGGCAGAAAATTCAAAATCATTTCATATGTGTTCAGTTTCTGATTGAAAACGCCTGAACAACATTGGAGCCCTCCCGCGGTCGGATTCCAGGGAGCCCTTGATATGAGCCCCAGTGCATGCTTTCTAGTCACAATAAAGTGACCCTTGCACCACTGTCCCCAGCCCGCTCCACAGCCATTCCCTACTGGTGCCCGTCTCCCTGCCAACATTTTATGGGAGGTACCAAAATGCACCTACCGCTAGTTAGACTCACAAATTAGGGGGTCTTCTCAACAAACAAACAAAAAAAACCTTTCTTTTTCTCCCTACTCTTCCAGAAATCACATGGGCCATGAAAATCAAATATTATTTCGGTCTGGAACTTCAAAGGGGACTCACCAGTGAGGCCAGGAACGCTCCCGGTTCTGGGCAGTATGTAGCGACCACTACCCCGGTTCTAGGTACTAATCCTGAAAATACAAAGAGAGGGCACCAAGGGCACCAAGACATCAAAACCACTGCCATGTGCAGAAACTTAGATGGTGGGAAAAAGCAGGCTCAAGAATTTGGCCAGGAAAAAAAAACAGACCAGCCAATAAAAAGCTGCTTCTTAAAACCCGGCTGGCAGGGTCCCTGCTGTCCCAAGTGGATACTGTCAGTAAAGAAAACATGGCTACGTTTTCCCCCTTGCCTGTACTCGATTTCCAATTAAAATTAAATATAAACTGAAACGCCACCTGGATTTTAACAAAATCCAATCTCCGTCCTCCACCCTTCCTTTCTTTAAAAGAAGAACCTGGGCTTTACGTACACAAACATTTCGCTAAATGACCCATGGCAAATTGCGTAATGCCAGTAAAAGTTGTGTTTTTTAAGTTATGAGCCCCAAAGATTTTATCTGAAATAAAACCCTGATTCAATTCACATTCTGCAGGCAACTGTGTCCTTAACTCTGCCTCCAAATTTAAAACACTTGTGCTCAGGGCCCCCTCGGTAATGCTGCTGGACGGGAGGAGAAATTCTGCATTGATTGGGATATTATTTTCTTTTCTAAAATGATAAATTGGGACACTAATTGCCTACAAGAGCTGGTTCCCTACAGTCTTCATGCAGAGACCACGTTCTAAATGAGGAGCCTGACGGTTAGAGAGGATTGTGTGTGATTTTGATTCCTCACCCCATCACAGATGAGGGTTCTTCTAAGGTGTCTCCAACACAAGTGTCTACTGTGTTCCAAGGCCACTGGATCTGAATCTGAAACGGGTGGGGATGACTAAAGGATTCAACAAACTCAAACAACTTGGTTCCCCTGGGGCCTCCAGGTTTGGATCCTACAACTTTAACCCTGTCCCCAAAAGATGCTTAGTGAGAGCTGGGGAGTGGCTCAGGGGTGAGGCACTCCCCTAGCATGGGAGAGGCCCTGAGCTGCATCCACACCACCACAAACAAAAAAAAAGAAAGAAAGAAAAGAGAAAGAATCCTGTAACAAGCACATTTTAAGAGGCTGAGTGTCCTGCTAAGGCCAATATATTTTTGGGAGGGGACCAGGGATGGAACCCAGGGCTTTTCAACCACTGAGCCACATCCTCAACCATTTTTTTTTTTATTATTTTATTTTGAGACAGGGTCTTGCTAAGTTGCTGCAGCTGGCTTTGAACTTGTGATTCTCCTGCCTGGGCCTCCCAAGTCACTGAGATGGCACCATGGCACCCAGCTTATTTAGTGTATGTATATATGTATATGTGTATATATATATGTATATATATATACATACATATACATATATTTTTTTAAGAGAGAGAAGGAAAGTAAGAAGGGGGGGTAGAAGATCAGTTTTACTTAGTTTTTCAAGTGGCTTTCGCTGCTCCAACACTTCATTGTGTACATGGTGCTGGGGTTCAAATCCGCATCCTTGTGCATGCCAGGCAAGTGCCATAACCCCTGAGCCACGGCTCCAGCCCCTATTTAGCATATTCTTGATGTGGAGTCTCTCAGAAAGTTTTCTCTATTTCCCCATTTCATAGAGGAAAAGAGTAAGGCTTTCCCAAACTTACTCATTCGGGAATTGCCGGAGGTGGGTTTAATCTCCATCATCAAAATTCCTAATGTTCCAATAAAATGTCCCTCCTCCACTTTCCACCTCCCTAAGACAGTGAGGTCAGCCCTGAGCGGAACCAATGTGTCCTGGGCAGGCAGAAAGCACATCCGAGACGGCCGTGAGCCGAGACGTAAATCCACACAGGCTGGGAAGGGGCTCAGGTGGGTAACAGGGACAATCTAAGGGAAACAGGTGTGCCGTTTTCCATCTTCACTGTGTATTTATTTATTTATAATAGAATAAGCATGAAGGGTTTATTTAATAAGATGAAAGTACACTCCAGAGATCATGGTGTGTGTCCTTCCAGAACAGGAGCCTGCTCTTCTCTAATCTTACTGACAGAAGAACTACTCTGGGCAATGGAAATGGAACCCAGCGACGCTCCACCACTGAGCCACGTTCTCAGCACCTCTTATTTTTGAGACAGGGCCTCCCTAAGTTGCTGAGGTTGGCCTCAACCTTGTGAACCTCCTGCCTTAGCCTCCCAAGTCACTGGAATCACAGATGTGTGGCCCTGTGCCTCGGTGACAGAGACTGGTTGTTACTAACTGGGGATGGCAGGTCACCATAATCAGTGGTTGCTCAATGTCTGCGGAAGTGGCCAGCAGCTGTAGCTCTGGAGCATGTACACTAGGGAGCAGAGGTGTGGACATTGAAAATTAAAAGATGTGATGGAGAAAATCTTACAGCCCTGAGTCTAAACCCTTCATCTCTGTGCAAAATCCTAAAAATACAAGTATAAAGCTTGCTGGTGGTGTAGGTGTATGCTGCCATCTACACACACTTCAATGCTGTCATGCAATGGTGTAAAAGTGAATTAAATTAAAAATAACTTTTCCTAGCTGGGCACAGTGGCCACTCCTATAAGCCCAGTGACTCAGGCTGAGGCAGGAGGATTGCAAGTTTGAAGTCAGCCTGGACAAATTAGCAAGAAACCGTCTCAAAATAAATAATAAAAGGGCTGGGATCTGGGCACAGTGGGCGCACACCTGTCACTCCAGTGCCTCAGGAGGCTGAGGCAGGAGGATTCAAGTTGAAAGGCAACTTCAGCACCTTAGTGAGACACTGTCTCAAAACAAAAAGTACAAAAGGCTGGAGATGCGGCTCAGTGATAGAGCACACAGGGTTCAATCCCCTGTACAAAAAAAAAAAAACTATTTTTAATTATGAAAGAATACAAATTATTGTAGAAACTTTGAGATACACGTAAGAGTGTATCTCAAAATACAAGTATGCAAAATAAAGTATAATCCCACAAAAAGACTAAAGAAAAAATATGACCGGTAATATGTTACTGAAGGTGCTTCCAGGTCCCAGCCCACCAATCAGAGCATGGTCATTCTTCAAGTTACTGAATCCCCAGAGTGAGACTCTCAGTGGGTATACAATGCAACATCAGACCCACATGCAAACTCGTAACTCCTCCTCCGTTAGCAGACTTAGGGCATGCTCAGCTTTGCACATTATAAATACCACCATAATGAACGTGCTCGGGTACTAAACTCTGTTACCTAGCATTATCTGTTAAGTTAAACTCCTAGCAATGATGATGATAAAGTAACAGCACCAGTTAATGATTCGGAACACATTAACATGTGCTGCTCTAAGCCCCAGCACCTGGCGTTATATTTAGAGTCTTAAACGCTAAGATAATCCCCATTTGACGGGTGTGTAAACTGAGGCATGGGGTCATTGACTAACCCGCTGTCATCCAGCTAGTATGTGACAAGCCATGCTCTAGACTATGCAAGTGGCACCAGTCAACCTTTCTGCCTGTAGTTCTCCAGGTGAGGTCATCCAATCAGCAGAAGGCCACCAACATCAGAAACGCATGCTCTTGGCTGCACCCTGGGTCTGCACAGCAGCGGGGTCTGAATGCCTACAGCTCTCAGCAGAAGTTCATCTCTGCACCCAAGCACACAGCTTGGCTACACCTTTAAATGGCCAGGACACAACTGCAGTACAACAGGTGCAAGCCTCCAACCCTCACTAACAGGGCGTCCAGGTGTCCAGGGTGCGGCAGTGGTCATGGTATCTGCTGGGTGACTCAACGGACTCCCAAGTCTCATCAGCAGAGTTCAAGGGCACACGACCTGGTGTCACCACCTGCATGGACGTGAAGTGGCTTAGCACGCAACGCCTGATAGGACCTCACGTTCTAGAGTTTTCTTCAGTGCTGGCTGGCACTGATGGTGCTGCATTTCGAAGAGCTGAGAAATAATTCCAGGCACACACTGCAAAGCATTTAGAGCCAAAAGAAGAAACCTTCTCCAAACTAAAGATAGGTTACTAATATGCTTAACATAAATTTATCATAGAAAACTCTAGGAACATTCGTCAGAACACTGAATCTGTTAGCCAATCTAATTAACATACTCTATGGACTACATGCGTATGGGAGGTGAGAGAGGTGGGTTGTATATGAAATTGTAATTGCAAAATTGTACACGAACTTCTCAGAGCAAAAGTGGGTTTCATGAGATTTGCAGACAAGAAATCCTATAACTGCAAAATTTAAGAATGATGGCAATAAATGGGAAAAAGCTCACCCGAAGCTTCTCCACAGAAGAAATAGCAGAGGCCAGGGAGGAGGTGAGCAAGCATCTCTAGCAACTCAAGACCTCACCCCAGGTAGAATGGCAAAGATTAAGAACACAGATAACAACAGACGCTGGAGAGGGTGTGGGCGAAAAGGACCCCTTACACCTGGGGGTGCACTGCACACCAGAAGGCCACTCTGGAAAGCACCCTGTGACTCTGCCACCCCACTCCCGGGTACTTGCCCAGAAGACAGAAATTCAGCGTATTATAGTGACACAGCTACATGAATGTTTTTAGCAGCACAGCAGCTAAATTACGGAATCAACCCAGATGCCTGTCATTGGCTAAATGGATCAAGAAACTGTGATGTATATGAATTCTACTCAGCCATCTAAAAAAAAAGAAAGAAAAAAACCATGGCTTTGCTGGGAAATGGATGGAGATGGAGGAAGTCACGCTGAGTGGAGTCAGCTAGACCCACACACTCAGGGGCCGGAGGCTCCCTCATGTGTGGAAGCTGGAGGACAATATAGGAAAGTGCGAGAGAGCAGGTGTAGACAACAGGCTCATCAGACGTGGATCGCCAAGAGAACTGGGGCAACCTCGCAGTCGTGGGGTCCAGGGGGACGGAGGTGGGAGAGTGGGAGTAAAGGGGGAACCCCTGATGTGGGCACGTATGGAAGGGTAATAACAAGCCGCCCCTCAACACGTAAGACTATAATAGAAAATCAATTCTTTTTTTTTTTTTTTTTAAACAATGATGGTATTAAAGACACAGCCTATGGCAGAGAAACTAACAGATTTTCACTCATGCAGAGATACAATAAAAGATCTGATAAGAAGCCCAAGAGCAGACCTGAACAGCAGACAGGAGGGGAAGGAACACCAGTCTGCGCCACCCGTTAATAGCTGGCCTGAGCAAACACCTTCAAACTGGACAACTACTCTAAAACCGGGTGCTGTGGCTTCAATTATTCCAGCTTCACGATGGACAGTGGTAAGGTAGCTGGACCCACACCCAACAGCAGCCTAGCCGGTGCTGTCTCTGGAGAGAGAGCACAAGGGCAGAGGCCCCGTCCCCTGTCCTGGACAGCACACGGCTCCGGCGCTGGTGTGCGCCAGAGACCACTCGGCCCACAGCTGTCTGCAGCTCGTGCACGGGGCACATCCAACCTTGCTTTTCTCAAAACTGAAATGTCAAAGATGCATCTTTGGATGCTAATGTGTAAGTCACAGGTCGGAGCCACACAGCCCAGTGCACATCTCCTGACTGAACGCTTAAGCCAATCAGGGAAGCTCGCATCCTGACCCACCGTCCTCTCATTTCACCACAGTCTTCAAAAAGACCACCAATAAGGACACAGATTGTTCCTGTCTGTGCGACTGAAGGTACGTTGCGGAATCCCTCCTCCACCATTGGCGGCACACACCTCTGCTGTGCTTCCTCTTCATGGACGTTAGCATGTTTGCTGATGCTTACTGTATGTGCTTGTACCTTGCTGCACCTGAATTACATCATGGACTCTGGATGCAAGGAGCTAGGCGGGGTGATACTGTGTCTTCCACCAGCTACGCGGCTCGGAATGCAAGAGGTGCTGTTTAGGTTAGCTGCAGCTCGTTACATAAGGGAGCCCCAACCAAGGACATCACTCCTGATATGACTTGGTGAGAGTTCAAACTCCATCTCCTTCCTAGGCTGGCTAGTGGGTGCTATTTTTATTATTATTTTGGTTGAGGGGGGCATTCTGGGGATTGAATCCAGGAGCACTTTACCACTGAGCCACACCCCAGCCTCTGTAAAAACCCTTTTTTAAATTTTCAGACAGTGTCTTGCTAAGTTGCTGAGGCTAGCCTCAAACTTGCAGTCCTCCAGTCTCAGCCTCTGAGTTACTTGGATGCCAGGCATGCACCACTGTGCCTGGCTCTACTGGTGATTCTTTGAACCACCATGGACATCAAAGCTCTGAATTTGTAAGAAGCTACAAGTTAAATGATTAGAAAGAAACCATTGTGCATGTCCAGAAAAGCAAACCCATCTTGAGACACACTTGCTTTCAGAGATGTTTAATGAAGAAAGAGATGCTTCCTCAATTTCATCGCCACACAGCAAGAGAAGGTTCTGGAAAATAAATTCTGCCAAATCAACTGTTGGCTAACACAGGGGTCAGCTGAGGATTTCTGTGGCAGGCCTGATGGTGAACGCAGGGTTCGTGGGCCACACGATCTCTGCCCTACCTTGCCCCTGCTGGAGCAGCTCGGAGCAGCTGTGGACATCAGGGTGAACAAGGTGTATCTGCGTCTAATCAGAGCTGCATTCGCAAAGCCAGATGGCAGGCCAGCTGGGCCACAGGCCCCTGATGCCTGGGCTGGCCGCAAGCTGGAGTCAGCGGCTGGTAGAGGGAACACACCCCAGGAAGGTAGTGCAGGAACAGCGTGGGCAAGCGTAAAGTGCTCCCAGGATGCACCCGGCAGCTGAGCGCCCCACCTGCGGACACATCAACGAGACAGCAAGTCCACAGGCAAATGCGCACGATACATCCATCTGACACACAGCACAAGACCGCGTGTTCCTAAGGCAAATAGAAATTTGATGAGACGATCAGAACATCACAATAAAAACGCAAGCGGCAAGGGCGTTTCCACTGTGTGCTCCGGGATGTTGAATTCCTATTGAGTTGAAATGGAAATATCACCAGGAGGAATTAAAAAATGAGGGAAGGTAAGCAATATTATCATGGTGTTATTTATCACGCACATTAGGACCAAAAATAGTCAGGAAAAAATGAGCGCTGTGTCATTTCCCCTGGCTTTGACCTTGTGAAAGGCTGAGTTCCTGCCAGGGACAGCAGTGGCCGGGACAGGAGGCTGTAAAACTGGAGCCTCTCCCTGCCCCGCAGCCTTGAAAAATTAGTACTTCATAATTATAACCACAAAAGGCCGCTACTTTGGGATGCTACATCTTGCTTTATTAAATCTTTCCAAAAACCTTTCTTTCCCTGGCTGGAAGAGGCTCCGCTCCGCTGTTGAAAAGCAAGATATTTTACGCACAATTTTCCCTCTACTAGAAAGAGGAATATTGTGCCCTTCAGTGAACATAAAATTGATATTATCATCTCTTAGTTTATATCTCACTACTTAACCTTCAGATTAAAAGTTATTGGATCTGAATGACTAGAAAGACATGGTGTCACCTTCGCTTCAGCGTGGAATGGCAGAAGGTGGGGACGAGGAGAGGGACAGAGACAGGCTGGAGTGCGGGGTCCACCGAGGCTGGCCTCGTGGAGTGACCGTGATGTAACAATGGCTAGTCAGGGTTGTGGGCACGACGGAGGTCAGACTAAGGGGGCTACTTCAAGAAACCCTGCTGGAGGGGCTGGAGGGGTGGCTCAGTGGTGCTTGCCTGGCCTGGGCGAGGACACGGTTCAAATCCCAGCACCACATACACAACCAAGTGTCCGAGCAATGAGAGCCACATGAAAAACTAAATAAAACCGATTCTTTCCTTCTCCCCCTCTGCTGGAGAGGAATCAGCGCTGGGAAGTTCGTCTTAACAAGAGAAAAATTTAGGGCTGTCTCCCCAGCCCCCTTTTTATACAGAGAAGAGAGTCAATTTTTATTTATTTCTTCATTTTTTTTGTTATTGTTGTTGTTTTGTTTCTCTGACACTTAGCTGTGTATGTGGTGCTGGGGATCGAGTCCAGGTCCTCAAGCACCCCAGGCAAGCGCTCTACCACTGAGCCACCACTGCAGGCCCAAGGGCTACCATCTTCAAAAAAAAGGAAAACACTCTTAACAGTCTCCACAGCTGGAATTTCCTTCACTGTCAGTCACTGTGGAAAATACTGAAAGTATCCGCTTACAAGGATCAGGAACAACAGAGTGGGCTTCCCACCCTCCCTCTGCTATACACAGCTCGACTTAACCACACAAACAAGACCCGGCCTCCCCATCCCGGGGCAGTTTAATCCATACCTCCTAAATGAGTTTTCCAATAGCACGAGCTGTTTAATAATCACACACTGCATTTTTGCAACAAAAGAAACACAACACGCACCCTCCTTGGCAACCTGAAAACAGATTCATCCTAAGAAGCTTGGCTCAATACAGAACAAAGGCTTTATCAAAGATCTAACTGGGTATCTCGTTCTCTAAAGGAGATCAGCCATTCAGTGATCGACAGGGACATGCAGTTCATCCGCTCTTCCCACGTGACCTCAGGGAGACACACTCATTAGTGACGAGCCGGGAGAAAGGGAAAGTTCTTAACGATTTTCATCTGGGGCATGAGCCATCCAAACGGGTAGGGACTTCTGTCCATGTAAGGGGTCTTGCTATAAATGTCCCTTTATAAATGTCTCGACAAGTCCATCCTTTAATGCCAGTCACGCTTGCGGGGTCTTTATCGCGCCACATCCCCACCAGTGCAAAGTTGGAAGCAACCTTAGGGTCGCCGTCCCCCTCTCTGTTGCCTCACCTTTTGCCAGGCATTCAGACGGGGAATCCACACCCAGCACTCATGAGTGCACATGGATTCACCCAGAAGCCTGTTGGACTCTGAGCATTCTCCTTAACCACTCCCACTCCATTTTTTCTTTTTGGTGGTGCTGGAATTGAACCCAAGCCTGGAGCACGCTCCACAAGTGCATCACCATGGGTTCCAGTCTCCTTAACACCCAACGCCTTCCTAGCCAGCCCTTCCTTTCCCTGCGTGTTCCAGCCATTCACATGCAGTCTAAGCAAGGCTGCGAGCTGCCCAGTGCCCAGGAACCAAAGCAGTGAGAATCACTGTCCCTGCCCTCACGGGACAGGCAGGTGACTCAAGACTGGGAGGTGCAAGGAGCCAGGGGTCCACAGCACGGCATCCTCAACTAAAGGAGACACAGGGCAAAGGCCCACTGCTGAGTGCCAGACCCACCGCAGTCACTTGCTGGGGCCACCAATCTCTCAGGGATGCCCTCCCTACCCAGCTTTGCAGGCCCACACTTCCAAGTCACAGTCGGTCACCTCCTATAGCCTGGCTCTATAAGAAGAAGACCCCAAGCACCCCCAGCACAGGGGTTGGTGCCAGCCAGGAAAACTAGGTCACTGTCCCTTGCTTTCCCACACCTCAGGCAGCAGTTGGGTCCCCACATATCTTTCTACATAGGCTGAGCACAAATGTTAAATGGAAAAATATGCAGACGGACGAACAATGAATTTCAAGAAGGCAACGCTATGACACAATGCACAGAGGAAGAGCACCCATTGTTCTCAAGCACCTGGGCCCACACGTGTTTCAGACGTCACAGTTTTTTAGACTTTGGAATATCTGCAGGGAAATTTTTCAGTGGAGCATCCCTAATCGAAAACAAACAACAACAAGAACAAAAACAACCCACTAAAACGCAAAATGGATCCAAATCCAAAATTCTTACTTGTGATTTCAGGGCTCAAAAAGTTTTACATTTCATAAAACCACAGTGAGATTTTACCTCACTGGAGTCAGAATGGCAATCATCAAAAATATAAGAATAAATGTTGGTGAGGATACGGAGGAAAGGTTAACTCGTACACTGTTGGTTGAACTGCAATCTAGGGCAACCCCTCTGGAAAGCAAAAGGAGATTCCTCAAAAAACTAGGAATGCAGCCACCATAGGACCAGGCTATCCCACTCCCTGGCATATATGCAAAAGACCTAAAATCAACATATGATAGAGATGCAGTCACCTCTATGTTCACAACAGCCACGCTAAGGACCTTCAACAGATGAACAGATAAAGAAAATGTGGTCCTTGTGCTCAAAGGAGTATCACTCAGCCATGAAGGGGGACGAAATCATGGCATTTGCTGATAAATGCACAGAACTGAAGAAAATCACGTTAAGTGAAATAAGTCAGCCCCAGAAATGCAAGGGGCAAATGTTTCCTCTGAGATGTCGAAGCTAGTGCAAAGCAAAGGGGAAAAGAGAAAAGAAAGGGGGGATTCTAACAAAACAGAAGATCAGTGGGGGGCAGCAAGGGATAGTGGGATAGATGTGCCCTGTCTGTCCTATGTGCACATGGATTATACCCCATGCTCCCTGATCATGTCAAGATGAATCCTCACACTGCACACAACTAAAACAATAACAAAACAGCGTCCGATTTCAGACGCTTTCTGATTTCAGATTTCAGATTAGCAGTGGGCCCTACACTTGATTCCCAGCAGAGAGCCTCTGAGGGCTCCCTGGCAGGAAAGCTGGGGAGGACAGCATGGGGGACGCTCTCCACCTGAGCTCCTTGTGAGCAGGGAGAACGCCCTTGTATTTCTGTGAACCAAATCAAACGCAGTGTTTAGCGAAGGGTCTCCGGAATGTTACAAGTAACACTTGATAATTACAATAGATCTGAGTTCAAAGACGGAGTGATGAAAAGAAACTTTCTAACAGGCAGTTCAGTTCTCTACATAAACTTCCTCCTTGTGCATGTATACTGCCATTCTTCTCTGTCATAAAAGCGGTCACCTTGTAACCCTTTTTATCAAGCAATCTACGCACTACCTAAAAGCACCCAGCGGCTGGGCGAGCGATAGGTTTACATTCTACCAGCATTCCAATTCTGCCTGCTCAGCGCTCCTTGCAAAACAGCAGAGGAGGTCCCCTGCCTTGGGAGGGCAGACAGGAGGCTTCCAGTTTTGCAAAACAAACTCTCCCTAATCAAGGAAGCTAATCTGTCAACAAATTACCATTAAAGTCATCTCTCCTGAAAGTTCAAAAAGAGATTTTTTGGTTAGAGGAGAGACAGGGAGGAACCTTTTTATTATTATTTTCATTAGCTCTCAGGTCAGGGCTGACCATTCCCTTTTCTCAGTAGCAGAGCTTTCTATCCAAGTCAAGAGGGGACACTTCGCTCACAATTAAAGGCAGGATCTGGGCTTCTATTGGCACACCCCCTTGTTGTCTCCTGTGCTGTTTTAATTTTCAACACAGAGATTAATGGCACACAACTGTTTAGTAATCAAAACTTGAAAGAATTTCATACGAGGCTCGCACATCAAGTTACGTAAATCTTTGACAACCATATTTTGATGGAAGGCAGGTCAAAATTAACAGAGTGGAGAACCAAATTTAGCATTCAGGGTGAAATATGCTTTTTCCAGAAATAGCCACAAAGGGAATTAAGAAAAAGTGGGAGTTTGTTGTTGTTGTGACTGCTCTTTCTTTGTCCAGAGTTATCTGAGTTCCTGTCTTTGCTGTGTCTCATTTGTTTGGTTGACCCTTGTGTACTGGTACCATTGATTTCTACCAAATGCTTTTGACCCTCAACATTTTTGCATAATATTTGAATTCTGCAATGTTTTCAATAAGAAGACATCTTGACAAAACAACTCCTTTAAAATTACAGCTAGCTGTTAGCTAAGGAAGTTTCTAGCCCCATCCCTGTGCGTGGTCCCAGGACCACATTACCAATACCCACTTCTACACCACCTTCCTTGAAGATTTCCTATTAGGTCACAGAGGGGTCGATCCTCCTTCTCCTATCAAAAGCTTCTAACGAGACCCTCCTTTCAGACACAGTCCCTGGGAGTTATGATCAGAAAGGTTGCTTGGAGCAGAAGTTGAACAAAGATCCTAAGGAGCCTATTTTTCCCAAGGAAGATGGTAGAACAGTAAGGCTGTCGTTTGCCGCTGCCCTTTGCATCTGCACACCTGTGACGCACCGACTGGGCCACTCTCCGCAAGCTGACACGCAGACAGACCACGGTCGATCCTGGAATTACGACATGGTCTCTAAAGAAGGTTGATAAGAATGAAAAACACAAGCACCTTTAACACACAGAAGCCTATCGCCAGGCTGGATGCCACCACTCTCCCCGGCAGGCACAGCTGTTCAGAGAGAGCTTTAAAAACTGAAAGAACATGCAAGAGAGCACCTCTGTTGGGCTCCATACCCGCCAATGACTCCACCAACAAACCCAACAGAGGCTCCAGGCTGCCACTCGGAAAGTGCGGAGAAGAATCTGGATTTGCTCATCTGGGCTGGAAGACAACAGAACCTCTACCCTCCCCTGAAAATGTTGAAACGCTGGCCCTTTTCCTGTCATCCCGTGGTATCCACGGGACACGGGTTCTAGGACGCTCCTCCCAGATACTGAAACCCACCTACACTCACATCCCCCGAGCAACATGGTGAATGAGGTCTGCACAGAACCTGCCCCCATGTCCTCCAGATACCTACACCTCTAGGTCACTAGCAAGTAATGCAAAACGTTGAGAGCCCACATTGTTTACTGAATGCTGACAAGAAGAAATGGTTGTACGTGTTCAGGACAGGCCAAAGTTTTCTCCCTGAATATTTTGGATTCAGGATTGGTTGACTGCAGATGAAGAACCCATGGGTACCCAGAACCGATGGTAATTCTGCTGGGTATGTACCCAGGATCCTCCCACGCTCCCCTGAGCCTGTATTTTTTAGACCTCCCTTGAATGCGCATAGCCACACTCTCATCCTGAGTCACCAACACATATCCAGCTTCTTTGAGCTCCCACGGTCCCGCAAAGCAATTAATATTTTACATCCTCCACCACCTCAGTGACAATACCAACACAACCATTATCCCTGTTCACGTGCAGCATTGTTCAGGAGACATCCTTCATCCTCTGTGCCTCTCATACCTTCTTACTGGCCACCGAACATTTGTTCTCTCGTTTACATTGTTAACTTCAAACACGCACTCCCTTTTAGACCCAATGACCCAACACTTCAAACCAAATGTCAAAGGAGCAATGCAAAGTAAACTCTGCATCCACTCACACTCTAAATACTGCGTCCGGGTTCCAAATATAGCTTGTGTTTCTCACAGACTCCCTCAAAATTGCTCTCCTCCTATGCAACAATACCCACACCTCGAGAACTCAGCAACCAACACTATCCCTATACCAACTTGCAGACAATAAAACTGCCAGGTGGCACCAAAAGAGATAAATAAAAATCAAAGACAAAAAAAAAAAAAAAAAAACACCATCATCAAATGGAGTGTTGTTAAGAAATAGCTGTTTTATTTAACAGCTATTCATTTTTGTTGAATAAACATTTTCCAGTGTGCGTTCTGTTAATTGACCTGACAGCATGTGCTGTATATGGGAAACTTCTAAACATTATGCTGCATGTAATATGCTTATCTGAGAAAGCTCTCACTTGCAGCAATATGGAAATAAAATTCGGCTTCCTAAAATTCAAGACTTTTAAAATGCATTCATCCACACAGTTTATGAAATTGCTCTGGACATTTTAAAACCCTTTCTTAAAGGAACAGAAAAAAAAACTTTGGTAATTGGTAATAGTATTTGTTGCTGAGCTTCGTAATGGAATAGTGCACATCCAATTCAGAACTTTTACAGACATAGAAATGGGTATAATAGGACGTAAAAGGCAGTCACGGCCCCGGAGAAAGAACGTGCTCGATGGCAAAGGAGAATGTTCTGAACTCCATCAAATTATATTATTGGAAAAGTATTGTCGTAATAGTTTCATGGCCCAGATATAAAGAGAGTGGAAACGTTAGCGAGAGCACACGCTGGCTTCAAGGGAGAAAGGCCATTTGGAAACTAGGGGCTCCCCTAACTCATGGGGGCACCTCCACCCGGCGGACGGCTTCCGGGGAGGAGGGCACCACCAGACCAGCTGCGCTACCTGGAGGACAGAGCCAGCTCTCCGCCAGCCAGTGTGAGCCTGCGGGCTCCTGGCGCTCAGCATCCATCTCCCAGCCAAAGCTGCCCTTGTGGGACTGTGGCCCAAGGTTGCCAGATATCCTATTTTTCAAGAGGAGATGGAGACACCTGATTCTTCCATTTCTCTAGGTTGACAAGTAGCTGGATTTTTTTTTTTTTTTATTCTGTTTGGGACCCAAATTCAGCAGAGTGTTCTCTACTCCACAGTGAATCTGTCTCAGCCACCCTTTGTGAAAAGGGAATTCGCTAGCACTCGTAAGCACCTTTGGTGACAGGAAGCCCACACCGCCAGGTTTGCCCTTCTTGAAGCCTCTTCCTGCATCATCAGCAATGCTGGGGCAACTGGGAAACCTGCAACACTGCTCCTGTGTGGTGTAATTCACTCCTTTCTATACCTGGCCTTTTAAGCCAGACTTGCGTGCTCCATGGACGTCTGGTGTATTTTGCAGTTCTGACTCTCTTCCACTGTCCCACATTAATCAAAGCCGCAACCCCCGTTGTCTCTGCACTATGGAATCAGAATGTGCCCCTGGCGGGGAACAGGGAAAGTCAACAGGAATTAAATTTCAGCGCAACTGTTTACTCAACTGTGGCCTGCAGTTATTGAAATTTTATCCGTGGTTTTGTGTGACTACTGCGGTAATGAATTCAGCATGGCTGTGATTCTCTCACTCACTGCTGCTATTCCCACTTCAAGTAAACCTGTAGCACAAACATGACGGACACAAGCAACGTCGGTCTGTGACTGTCGTGTTCCTCTGCAACAATGGCTGCAGTCCTAGAGACTGTCCTTCAGCCTCGGACTTCCTTCTCCTCAACAACCTATTAAGCGCCTTCCCTTCCCTTATATGCAGGGGAGCCAAGCAGCCAACGATATTTTTATTTTAAAAGATCCGTCAACAGGGGCTGGAGCAGTGGCTCGGAGCTTACAGAGCATGCCCGGCATGCATGAGTGCACGAGTGCAAACCCCAGCACCAAGGACACAATGAAGTGCCGGAGCAACGAAAGCCACACGAAAAACTAAATAAAACTGATTCTCCGTCTTTCTCCCTCATTGTCCCTCTCCAAAAAAAAAAAAAAGCCTGTCATCCACAAGAGGTGGGTTTAGTCACAATGACAGACCCAACTGCATTTTTTCTTTGCCAAACATATTAATGGCAAATAGAAATTAAAGTACCATAAAAATACTTTAAAAGAGATTCAAAGTACAATCAAGATTATTTCTAGGGCTGGAGCGGTGGCTTGCAGTTACGGTGCTTGCCTGGCATGCGCAAGAACGCAAGTTCAAACCCCAGCACCACGTACACAATAAAGTGTCTGAGTAATGAAGGTTACTTGAAAAACTAAATAAAAATTGCTTCTCTCTCTCTCTCTCTCTCTCTCTCACTGTCCCTTCTTTATTAAAAAAGAAAAAAAGAAAAAAAGAAAAAAGATTAATTTCTGAACTTTCTATCAAAACCCTAACAGCAAATTTCCCAAAGTGCTCCCAGCCGGGGTGGGGAAGGCATAGGGATGCAGCTGAACCACCTCCTGAACTTCGCCGCGTGCAGGCCGCTTGCTGTTGTGATTATTGTGCTCTGTGTGTAGCTTTCTTTGCTGCTTTTCTTGTTTTGTTTTTCAACAAAACAAGAACCCAGGGGCAGTTAGCCACTGAGCCACATCCCCAGTCCTTTCTTAATTCTGAGACAGGGCCTCGCTAAGTTGTTGAGGCTGGCTTTGAACTTGCGGTCCTCCAACCTCAGCCTTCCTGGCCGTGGGAATGATAGTCGTGCTCACCGAGCCCGGCCTGTGTGTGTGTGTGTGTGTGTGTGTGTGTGTTAATGGGATGCTGTAGGTGTAAACCTCTTTGGCTTGTTCACTACTGTAATACCCTAGATGATTCTAAGTTTTTCAAATATAAAACTCAAAAGAAGTTAATCTCCAAGTTATTTAATTAATATAACTCGAAATACTCATTATTTGGTCAATAGCGTTTCCTCAACTGCTCCATAATGAAATAGCTGCCTCATAATGCAGAGGTAAAAAATTAATAATAAAAAAGAAAGAAAACAGAAAGAGTCAATTTTGAGCCCAATCTCATAAGGACATAGGGAAAGGCACTCTAAAATACCAACTACTTCTTCTCAATGTGACCATAACGGAGAACATCACATAAACATATGTGGGCACGTTGCCCTTACTACTGCTGGGCTTTCCTGGGCACCTCGTTGGTTAGAAATTGGCCACTTGCATTAATTTAAACGTGCAAAACGCACACAGCATCGTACAATCCAGCTGGCGCGAGGCCCGAGGCACAGACACCTGGGTCTGTGCTGCAGTGAGGACCGAAGCCCTGTGCACTGCCACATGGCTGGCCTGGACTCTCCCCACCAGGTCGCACGGGCTCAAACTGGTTCCTTCACCTCGTCATGGGCTCACAATCTACCCGTTCCTTGTATTTCTTTAAAAACCCTCTCATCCAGGAGAACATAAAAGCCACCCGGGAGGCTGTCAACAGCTCTGTCCTAGGAAGGGCTTCCCTCAGCTTCTCTGATACAGATTCCAACAAGAGGGTGGGAAGAGGTCTTTCTTTTTCCTTACACCACCCTCCAGCAGTTTCTTTCTCTTCCAGAAATGCCCAGATTCTCTTTTGTTACCCCAGCTGATTTCAAATGGCATCGTAATTAGGAGGTCAAATGAGTGGATTAGGGACAGCCATAATCGTAGAAAATCTAACAATACTTCCTGAGGCCAACAGAAGTTTGGAAGCCACTGCAGTCTTCAGGAAATGCTGCTGCTGTTTGAATTTGGTGCACTGGTCTTAGCTGTCACCCAGAGGTACCTGCTTACACACCTGTAGCAGCAGAGGCTGTGTCCCAGGTTACGTGCGTTAGGGGACACCAGCAGGAGATAAATCAAAACATCGGGGAGATTCAGCCAGATCCCATCTCTCCTGTGCACACGAGGATGCGTGCAAACAGCCCACAGCCCAGACTGCGAGAGGTGGCAGGGAGCCAGTCCCCACACAGCTCAGGTCAAGGAGCCTGGCACCCTGTGTGCTTCTGTCTACTCAGCCATCGCTCACGCTCTCTGTTATTCTCTTGTTTTCTCTTTCACTCATCATTCTTATTTTCCTTCTCCATCAGGCTGACCACTGGTTCTTAGACACCACTGCTATTTCCTGATTATTTACTAACACACGGGCAACACTTCCCCAACGTCATTCCATTCGCAGCAGTCACAGGTCAGGTGACATGTCGGGGCTGAGAGGCAGCAGCCCAAGGCCCACTCAACCTTGAGTCTCAAAAGACTCCCCAGAAGGGGACTTCCCAGATCTCAGCTCCCCAGGGTGAGCACAGTCACTGCACCTGCTACCAGGAGTCCCAGATGGCTGGGCTACAGGCTGCTCACAGACTCTCTCCCACACTCACTCTCTCACACTCACACATGCTCACACTTACACTCATATACACTGTCTTTCACTCATGCTCCGACACATGCTGAGTCTCTTGCACACTCACACTCATACTCTCACTCACTCACGCCCACTCACATATATTCTTTTACTCACATGCTCATAGACACATGTTCACATACAGCCCCACACATTGTCTCTCTCTTACACACACTCTCACTCACATACTCATCTTTCACTCACTCATAGCCTCGCACAAACTCACTCATGCTCTTACACTCATACACTCACACGCACTCTCACACATTGTCACACACTCATACATACACACATTCACTCACACGCACACACTCTCACACATTCTCTCACACGCTCATACACAGCCCCATACACTCACTGCCTCATACATATACTCATATGCACACACACACTCACACTCACTCACATATGTTCTTTTACTCGCATGCTCATGGATACATGTTCACATACAGCCCCACACATTGTCTCTTTCTTACAAAACCACTCTCACATACACTCACACACTCATCTTTCACTCACTCATAGCCTTGCACAAACTCACACTCATGCTCTTACATTCATACACTCACACGCACTCTCACACATTGTCTGACACTCACACACTCACATACATACACACATTCACTCACACGCTCATACAGCGCCCCACACACTCACTGCCTCATACATATACTCATATGCACGCACACACTCACACACACACTCTCACACTCTCCTTCACTCACGCACTCACATGCTCACACATAGCCTCACCATTCACTCTCTCACACACACTCTCTCATACACACTCTCGCACACTCTTTCTCTGCACACTCAGTTTCACACACATGCACACACTCACCCATCCATTGCCTCACAGAGAGTCTCACACACGTGAGCACAAGACATGAGCGGCGCGTAGGGACCTTGGCACGGCCGCCCCACCTGCCAGTACCTGGTGCTGCTGGACGTGGGCCAGGTCGGCCGCCCCGAGCTCGCTGGCCGGAGCCTCCCCGTTGGAGCGTCCCTCCCGGAGCCCGCCGCACTCCAGCAGGTGGTTGCCGCCGCTGGACCCGTTCTGGATGGCTGACCCGTTACTTTTTGTCTCAGTCCCAGGTTCTTGCATCATGACTCAAAAACCTGATAGAAAGATTTTGAAAAGGAAGAGAAAAAAGAGAGAGAAAAGGAAGCAGCTGTTAAAACAGTTGTTGGATGTAGGAAAAGGGCCCTGCTTTCAATTTGCCAGACTCTATAAACACTTGTCACTCTCTTTCACTCCATTTATCCCTCGTTAGTGGACCGGTCCCCTAGCTGGGGAGTGTGGGAAGAGCAGGCCCAATTGGAATCTCAGTATTGTTTCAAATACACTTTCTCCCTCCGTGAAAAGAAGTACTTTCAGGGAGGTTACAATCCGGGATTCAATTACCCTGATTACATCTGCACGTTTTCCTAAAACACGCTGAACTGTGACGCACCCTCCTAAGTGCAGAGGACGTGGGGCCACATGGCCAGAGCAGGAGTGGCATCCACTGGGACCCCATCAGCCAGGAGGCCCTGTGAACAGGTCTGCACCACAGAACCCCACAGCCACCACAGCAGGCTCAAGACTACTGTTCCTGTGGCACTTGGGGACAGAGATGCTTCAAAGCTGGCCATTCCAGTAAGATGGGCCGGCTCCAGGGAGGCGGGGAGGGTTCCCTTTTCCAGAACTAAGCAGACTGGACAACCATCTTTATTCCTTCATTCTTGCTATTTGTTGGGCACAACCCATTCTCTCAGGGAGCCAGTTTAGCTCTTGGCACAATGAAGGCATCCATGGGTGACAAAAACAGATAATATTTGCTAATATGAGCTGCTCCTGTCCCCGGGTCACCTGTGTCCTGCCTTCCTGCGGTGCCTGTTGTCAACCACTAGCCCCAATTTGCAGATAAGGGAACCGAGGCTGCAAGAGAGTGGCTTTAATGCGTGCGCCTCCTTCCACAGCAACTGAGGGTGAGACGGGGACCCACACCCGTTCACTCTGAGGTCCCAAGGCTGCAGTAGGGGGCAGAATAGTGGACACAACAGGGTCACACTGCTCCCCCAGCCAAGAGGTGGAAAGGGAAAACAACTGTCACCAAAGGAAGCTGACTGTTCAAATATCAAAGCTGAGCGGAACCCAAATAACGAAAGCTTTTCTGTGAAACACCAACCCCAGATAAAAGGATGGAAAACCTGGGACAAATTTCCGCAGTCACAGAAGGATGTAGGTACGGTCAGGGCTGCGGGTCCCCCCGCCCCTCCGGCGTGAAGTGACAGCAGGGAAAGTTAATCACTCTGGACACAGAGGGGGTCGGCCTCTGTTTTCTACAGATTTGCACAAACCCAAATGGATGAATTAAAAGCAAAAATAAATAAATAAATGATAAATCAATCATATTTGTCTTCATTTCCTTTCAGTATAGAGTATGAATCAACTTGAAAACAGACTTTACTAACCCAAAAAGCACTTTTTTTTTTTAGTTTAATCCAATTCTGAAGTGGATTAAGGATGGCATTTTTGTTAACAGGTGGGAAACAAGCTCAGAAACGACAGCTGACTCATTCCTCCCTTGGGATCAGACTTCCCAGTAAGAAGAGTCCTTTAAAAACTGCATTCCTCTCTTGAGCGACCACAGAGTCCACCAAAACAACAACAACAACAAAACCAATGTGACCTTCCCAGAGATGAAAGGCAGGTGGGATCCTTGGGGACCGCATGAGCCTCCTGTTCATCTCCAAAAAAGGAACTGATTTGCGAAACCTCCACACAAAGTTTCAGTTTCTCTTCCACAAACCTGCCCATCTGGAAAGTAGCAGAGTGTGTTTGCGCACTCTGGGCACGTGCGCAAGAGAAACCCATTTAATCATTGGCATTTGTCACAAGTACACCTAAAGAAAAGGTATGAAAGATAGAACAGAAGGAGAATCTGTCTGAGGGAGGGACCCTCCAAAGGTAAAACACTGCCTTTACAGGAACCCTATGCCACCCCCAGACTCCTGGACGTCCTGTCGGGGTGGCCAGAGCTGCAGAGAGACACTGCCTTCCAGTCGTCCCTGCGGGATGGGACCGGTCCCCCTGGGTGGGGTAAGGACACTCTCCAACACAAAATTCAATGGGAAGATTCTGGTTTCGCTCCATCCCAAAGACTGCCAAGTCCTCTGGTACCAGTTCAGCAGGCACGGAGCCAAGTGCTTGGTCCCTGGTGCGGGTTTGTGAGAGCACTGCTTTGCGGCCAAAACTGCAAAAGGATTATTTTGGTCTAAGGATGTCCTTAACTTGTCAAGTGCGGGCAGGACAATGTAGGTTGGAAGACTTAAAATCTCCCATAATCTCCCAAACCAATCAGGAGAGAAGAGCTTTTTTGAGAAGCTCCCATGACAAGCTCAGAGGGTCCATGTCTAAGAACATATCTGACTGTCTGGGCTACCAAACGTCCCACACAACCTCATGAGCCGTTCACTCTACAATGCATCTCTCAAACTGCGAACGCCTCTGAGCAAGCTCAGACGCCCGCCAAGTGTAAGGAGGAAGAACAGTGGCAATGCCACCCCCAACTACAGATCAGAAAACGAAAGCTCAACCCGTTAAGGGACAGCTGTAGCCATAACACTCTCCATCTCACACTCGAACCTGTCCATTCAACGAACAATCGTGACTTTCCAGCTTGCAAAGTGGTGAATGACTGAATCTGCAAATCAAACTAATTCCAGAAAAGACACACCAGGGTGGACCAAGAGAAGCGCGGCAATACGAGGGCTCCAGCAATGGCATGTGCCTCTGCACTGAGGCTTCCCTTGGGCACTGGCTGAAAGCAGAGCCAGGGTCTGTCTGCTCTACCATGGGCCCCGGCCCTCTCCTTCGCAGGAAGCTTGCCTTCCGCTTCCCTCTGGGACTCCCTGCTACATGGTCAACAGCAGAGCCAGCGTACAGACATCCCAAATGCCCCATGGCAGCTGGCACTCGGACGTCACACCTCCCATGCAGTCCTCCCTCCAGAAACAAGCCAGTCTTCCTCTGCTGGCCTCAAGGCTCCCCGGAACACACACAGCCTGCCTGAATCACAGGAGCCACTTGGCCCCGCCCACAGGGTCTGGGGCTGCAGTGACACAGGTACAGAAAGCTGGCAGGCCAATGTGGTCCATCCTCATTTGCCTGGAAACAGCACAGAGCTACTGATTCGAGGAGATGGATTTCTGTGCTAGAGGGGACTTGTAGACAAGGATGCGAGCCGAGTGCACCAGGGTTATTTATTGCCGTTGCCAACAGAGCTACTCTCTGGAAGTATTCTGGAAAATTCATAATGTCCAGGCCAAGGTATTTATAGTAAATTAAAGCACAGCTTTATTATTATGATTATTTCCTTGGTTACAGTGTTGATGCTAAAAATTTAGGGAAAATAAAGCCCTTGTTATCATGCTTGTGAAAGATTTTAAGCTAACAAAAAGTTCAGTCTTGATTCCAGGGCAGTTAATTAAGGCTGACCAAGTCAGACAGAAGTAAATTAACTTGGCTGATCAATTATTTATATGAAGTAGAATAAATGCCCTTAAAGAACTCTTGGTCTGCTCATGAAAGGATATGTAAATTAAACTAAGCATAGTTTTGTAAAATATGTTTCTACTTCTGTGGGGAGAAGAAAAGAGGGGCTGATGTTGAAGATAGTTATAAAAAAGCATGGGAGGGGTTCCATGGGTCTCCCTGGGCCCCAAAGGGAAAATCCTGCTTCTCCCTGTTCATCTTTGGGTAAGGAAAGAAGGACAACCCAGGCAACACTGGACAGGGAGCAGAAGCTCAAAGGTGGGAGGAGGAGAATCGAGACCCTGTGGATTTTATTATTTCAGGAATACTGAGAGGTGGGGCTGGCATGGTGGCCCAGTGGTTATGCCTCCCTGGCACGTGAGAACACTTTTAAACCCCAACACCACGTACACAGCCATGTGTCCGCGCAATGAAAAACTAAATAAAATTGATTTTGTCTTTCTCTCTCACTGTCCCTATCATTCTTAAAATAAATAAAAAATAGAAAGAAAATAAACACTGAGAGGAGCTGAACTTGACCTTCAGGTAACTAACTCCCAGCCATCTGTAGACCGGGGCGGGAGCCGGCTCGGCTTCGGATCTGGAAAGAGGGCTTTTCAAAAGACTCAGACTCATGTTGCAGCAGGAATCGAAATCCTCCCTCACCATCTCAGGCAAAAAGACAGGCTTCCTGCACAGAGATGTGCAGCATTGTCACCTCTGGGCCTCACAAGCTAAGGAGATGGGTCCCTTTAAATGTGCACAGGGCTTTCACAGCACCACAGGGGACACAGGAGCTCTGGGGAACCAGTGTGGCTCTGTGGAGTGCCCCCCCCCCCCCCCGGGACAAATGGCAGGGCGGTCCTGAGCAGTGAGAGTTTCTCCAACCCACAGAGGCTTCCTGGAGGAGGCACTGCAGCCAAGGACATGAGGCCTGTGTCCTCGAGGGTTCCCCTGGGACACACTCCTGGGGCAGGCAGGTGCAGGGGGAGGAGGATGCTGATGGAGGGGCTTGCAGCCGGGCCCAGGGACAAGGACAGAGAAGTAGCAACTGGCCACAGGACACAGCCCACATCCATGAGCAAGGCTTCCCTGAAATTCCTTAAGACCAGTGGGAGGAAGAGGCAGCCAGCAGCTGCTAGGGTGGAGACAACGTTCCTAAGCTGAGAAGGGCCCTTCAGATGCCCCTTGGCTCCCACAGCCTCGCCAATGATCCATGTCACAGAAAGACCACCCAGGGACCACGTGCAGAGGGGAATCCAGGGTACTGGCGGTGCCAAGGAGGCACCGTCTTCCAATGCTCAAGTTCCATAATTATAACGGAAAGGCGTAAATTTTCTAATGCATGGCAGTTCAAAAAGTAATCAAGGGAATGAGCCGGAGGGCTATTTTAATGTATGCAAAGCTAGTGACCCATAGTAAATGGGAGTTAGTGACTATGAATGCAAAGTAATGCACACATCCTAAAGTCCTGGTCTAGCGAGGGAAGGCTAAAATTAACACCCAATTAATTTCCGAATTGACAAACAAATGAAACCCATAAATCTACTTTCTCATTAATTTTCGTGTGGTATAATTTAAAGCAGTAATATGAGGGTAAAAACTGAGCATTATCCATCATAAATATCAAAAAGATAGCACTGTAACACCATAAATTATGCATATTACCTGTTGTTAAAAATGATTAATGCATTATCAACTTTCTCATGCACTACAGATGTCTAGATCTATCTCCTAAAATCTGGAATTGCTTTGACCATGCCAGAAGCCAGGGAATCGTCAAAGGCATGTTTTTAAAAAACAAAACAACTGTGGCCACATATTTAGTCACATGGAGACCAGGGCAAAAGTGGAACCATCCCAGGTGTCTGGGGAGTGGAGAGAGAGAGTTTGGAAGCCAGGGGAAGAGAGGCAAATTCACAAGGCACACCTTAGCCTGGGCTGGGAGGATGCACAGCCTGTGCACTGTGTCCTCAGAGGAAGCCCATCCTCCTGGCCTCTGGAATGCGAGAGACCCAGGGACTGGCACAGGAAGGCAGGGCACCCGCAGGCATCAGCCACACGAGGCGTGGAACCCTAGGAGCTCAGGAAAATTGTGCATCGCTTCAATAATGTAATGTGGCGGGCTCTCCTGTCATAGTGCAAAGAGAGGGCAACAAAGGAACTGGCTTATGATTATTGATTGATAACAAATAGTTATTTATCAATTAGCTGAAACAAGAGTCATTGGATTAAAAGTTTCCTTTTCTACCCTTCCACCTCTATTTGTTTAATAAGAATATAAGAAAATAAACCAAGTCCAGTGGCACCCGCCTATAATCCCAGCGACACAGGAGGCTGAGGCAGGAGACCAGCCTCGAAGACTTAGAGAGACCCTGTTCCAAAATAAAAAAAAATAAAAAGGGCTGCGGATATAATCCATTGGTAAAAGAGCCCCTACATTGAATCCCCAGTACCAAGATGGCAAAAATATAAGAAAATAAATCCTTTATCTCAAACTTTACTTTCAGGCACACACAGGAGTTCAGCACATAACTGCTGCAGTGTTGA
The DNA here is from genome assembly GCA_004027875.1 of Aplodontia rufa. Taxonomy (NCBI): domain Eukaryota; kingdom Metazoa; phylum Chordata; class Mammalia; order Rodentia; family Aplodontiidae; genus Aplodontia; species Aplodontia rufa. The sequence continues at coordinate 125,606 of PVKS010000693.1, read as the reverse complement.
ATCAATGATTGAAGGACAGAAGAAACCAAGTCCAATCTCATGAGCAAATGAGTCCAAGGGCTGGGCTAGCCACCAACTTTATATTCCCACTTGGAAGACGCCATTTCCTGTAATTCTGTGGAAACAGCCACCATTGTGGTGTCCTGGAGCTCTGAAAGACAACTCAGGGGGCTGGAGCAGTAGCTCAGCGGTTACGGTGCTGGCCTGGCATGCACGAGCACATGGGCTTGAACCCCAGCACCACTTAAGCAGAAGAGTCAGAGCAACAAAAGCCACAAGAAAGACTAAATAAAATTTATTCTCTGTCACTGTCCCTCTCTCTTAAAAAAAAAAAAAAAAAAAAAAAAAAAAAAGACAGACAGACAACAGACAGGCTAGAAATGGCAGAAGACAGGATCTTTAATTTCCATAACAATTCACAATGCAACTGGAGGGGGCAGAACTGGGTGAGACAAAACAACATTCCTAACAAAAGTGAAGGCTCCCTTCTCCACCAGCCATTCAGTGTGCCATCAGGAGACCGCGCAGCTCCAAGGACAGCGGATTTCTGCTTTCCCATACCAAGGCCGCAGGCTTGGAGCCTTGGGAACGCCTGCCGCTCAGACCTGTCTTGAGCAAACTTTCTCAGACACTCCATCACTGTAGGACAGCAGAGAGGGTGACGACCACCAGCCTGAGAGCTTCAGGTCCCCAACTGGTACTCGAACGTGGTATGGCTTCCTTTCCTCCCCACTACCACAGCTAAAGCACTGTGTTCTTCGCCACTGTGGGCAGAGCGTGTGCCCTGTCACTCCTGCCAATCCAGACCTGCTGGCAGACTGAAGGAACCAGGAGGAGCCCTGCCCATCCGGGCAGGCTGCATGCCCTGCCACAGGAAGCCTCTGAAGGTCACGCACCGGCAAGGTGGCTTAGCTAAACTACACCTCTACCCAACGAAATAGACATGGAGTGTGAGAAGCAGCAAAGTCCCCCAATGCAATCACAGGGACCTCCGAAGAGCCCAGCGTCAGAAGGCAGCCCACAGCAGCTACGCGGCCTGCTTGACATTTCCCATTCTGGGCCATCCGGTGCACGTGGCCAGGCTCAGAATGTCCAGCGGGGGCTGGCGTGTTCCAAAACACCCCTCGCACACCTCCACTGCGCCACTGGCCCCTCACCACTCTGCAGGGATCGATGCCTTCGCAGAATCAGGGCAGAATAGTGGGGGTCGCCATCAGACCTCTGGGGCTTGTGTCTGTCGCAAAAGGGGCGATGGTTTGATTCTATCCTTCAAAAGCTCCAATACATGTGTGCATGGCCCGGGCCCCACACCAGGCTGCTCGGCTGGAGCAGCAGGCCTTCTCTGAAAGGAAGAGCACCCTTGGCCTCTGAAGGTCAGAACCCCAGCCCCGCCCTCGCCTCTGTGCCTGGCCTCTGGGTAATTTAGAGCAAATGCCAGGAGGCCAGGCCTGTCCTGAAACCCAGGCGAATTCAGAAACAGCAACAAATAACAATCGAATAGACAAAAGCAAAAACAATTTTCTCTGCTGTTTGCACAACACGGCAAGGGACAGGCTAATGTTCCAGTCTTATCTCCTGAGGCTCCCAGCGTCCATGGACAAGACCCACACCCACCATGAGGAAGAGACACAGCTTGCTGTCCTTAACTAGGAGCCCAGCAGGGCGCACGGAAAGGCAAACAGGGAAGTCAGAAGCTGGAGTGAAAACACCGGTAACTTCAGTAACAGGACCCTGTCACTGTATGATTTCTTCCCGGGTGGGTGGCTCCACTCCCGTCACGGAGGGTCTGCTCAGAACACATCACACAGAGGCTTCCGGCTCCTTCTCACACTGCACATGCGGGCACACAGAACCCAACAAGGATCATCCAGGCCCACACACCAACACACCACACGTACACACACCACACGTACACACACCACACACCCAAGACACAAGACCACAAACACACAAGACACACACAACACGAAACTCAAGACACCACACACAAGACACACACAACACAGAACTCAAGACTACACAACACAAAATTCAAGACACAAGACATACACAACACAACTCAAGACACAATACACAAGACTTACACAACACAAAACTCAAAACACAAGATATAAACAACACAAAACCCAAGACTCAACACAAGAATACATGAAAAAACACAAGATAATACATAATACAACACAAAACCCAAGAAAACACACAAGATACATAACAAAAAACCCAAAATACAACACATAAAAATCACAAAACCCACACAACACTAAACACAAGACAATCCAAGACTAAAACACAACAACACTAAAACACAAGACAACGCACAAGAGGAACAACACAGAACTCAGGACATACACAACATCACAAAACACAAATCCAAGACGCCCACAACACCACGGAACTCCAGACTGTACCTGAGGAAGGCGCCGGCCTGACTCATAGTACTAGGTTCCTCTAACCTCCTGAGTCCCTGTGTGCTCCACAAAGAACTTGCCAGCCATCTGATGCTCTATTACTGAGCTAGTGGCCTTTCAGGAGAGCTCTCTCCCCTCTGCCAAAAGCAAACAACCGCATAGATATCCTTACACTAAGGAAATCTCTTAGAAAAACCAAACAACTTGCTAATCTCCCCAACCCCTCATCCAAGCAAAGATAAGAAAAGCAAACCTAAGTGCCTTTCAGCCACATTCCAGGGACAAGTTCCCCTTTCTCTTTCTTTATCAAAATTCGAGCATTTAAGTTCTGTGCCTGTGGTGTTTTCTCTGAAATAGACCTTACAGGATAAACTGCTGCTAGCACCCGCAAACAAAGCAATATTTGCTTAATAAGGACGGCTGCCATGGGTACAGTAAACAAGGGGCCCAGCATTTGTGTTTATGAACAAACACATCATCTTACAAGAGCAATTTAACATTAACCAGGTGGAATAATCAACAGATTTCATAGGTGACACCAGGGGCAGGACTAACGTAAACAGAGCTGGGGAGGAGAAAGAGGCCGCTCTCCCAGAATCAAGGTCGAGGTAAATGCATTACAGAGTAAACAGCTGGGAAGAAGGCAAGATAAACAAATAGCCATTCTTCTGACATTTAGAGAGGCAGGGAGGTTGTAAGTTACACAGATCAGCTGCTGACCACCGTGAAATCAAACCAGTTGGAGACCAAGTCTGCAGGCTGCCATGTTGGCTTATAAACACCCCCTTCTGTTACCAACGCTCCATCTCTCAGAAGCCAGGGCGAACCCCGTGAGATCTGGTTAACTCTTTAGTGGTGGCATCACCTGGACATTACACACAGACGTGACCCCTTGAAAGAAAAACGGTCACCCCCATGTGCAGAGTTGGGGGTTCACTCCACACCTTCTGATTTCCTGCCTCCCTGATGAAAATACACCATCCGCATAGCTTAAAACCAGGGAAGCCTGGATTTGGAAACAGCTTTGAGAGACAGGGATGTGGTCATGCTTGAGTAACTCTGCATCCATTTCCTGGGCTCCTCTTTTATCAATGAAGCAGAGGGGCAAACGAGTCTGATCCTGAATGCCGTACACACAAGGGGAACCCTTTTGCTTCCTTCTCCCTAAACACCCAACTTCTTTTCCAAGTTGCCTCTGAGCCCACAGGGCCCACTGACCAGCAGATCTGCAGCGCAGCGATCACTCAGCACAAGTCAAACCACGTCAGGGTAGGATCTCGCCCTTCAAAACGACAACAGAAATAATCAGTTGAGGTTAGACACCCACTCGGGACTCCATGTTGTCAACTTAGCATCAAAGAAACCATAGCCCTTTCAAAGCCCAGAGTAAGAGCAATGTGTCCACAACAACAGTGCTTAGAAAAAATGCTTCAGGCGGGAAATCAGCTTCACACATCTTCTACCACGGAAAGCAGCTTATGTCCTAGAAAAAAGTTACCGGGACTGCAGCGGTGGCTCAGCGTTTAGGACATGTGTCCGGCATGCACAAGGACACTGGTTCGAACCCAACACCGCATACACATCAAAGTGTCAGAGTAATGAAAGCCACATAAAAATAAATGAAATTGATTTTCTCTCTCTCACACTGTTCCTCTCTCTTAAAAAAAAAAAAAAAAAAAAAAAGGTTACCATCCCTCATCGGAGGTACTAAACTTAGGGTTACAATCCTACAATCCACAATTAAAGCATTAGTCTCAACAACTTTACAGATACTTTATTAAACTACTTTGGGTTTTTTTTTTTTTTTTTGAGAGAGAGAATCAACGTGTTTAGTTTTTCATGTGGCTTTCATTGCTGAGACATTGCTGCCTACGTGGTGCTGGGGTTCGAACTCACGTACTCATGCGTGCCAGACAAGCGCCGTATCTGCTGAGCCACCGCTGCAGCCCCTAAAATACTTTGTTTTAATACATGTGAAGAACATCCCTCCTTTACTTAAAATCTAATAAATATGTTAGAAGACAGCTTGGTACTGTATCTACATCAGACCCTTAATAATTTATTCTTAATTATGTCAGCGTTGAGCACAGCAAGACACTGCTGGAGTTTTCCAAGCAAAATTTGAAAGAGATAGAATGAAGTTTTAAAAAGATGATGCACCTCGGAGGATCCTGGGCACTGACCTTCACATCCCAAGATGGGATTTCTCATCTCTAACTAAATCTTGCTGGCCTCTGGGTCTGCACCCTCCGCCCTCCAGTTATCTAATCTGTGTTCTGCAGACCTAGAGTCACAAAGCAGTTCCAGCCTTTTCTCTCCTCTTTCTGATCCATGGTGTGGTGCTGCTTCCAAAGTCCTTTCTGCCAACAGTCTGCTCTCCCCAAGAAGGGACACGGAAGTGCCGCAGACCGGGAAGCCCTCTGGGGCCAAGCCGCTCCCCTGTGCTAGGGAAAGGGACCCAGACTTGCTCTGCAAGCCTGGCTGCAGGAACAGCTAACAGGTTCTTCCACCGCGTGGAGGACAGAACACTCCAAACGCCACGCACACGCCCTGGCACATGCACTCAGGGCCACTGAAGAGGAGCAGCTACAGCAGGTGCCCTCCCTGACTCCCCAGCTGCTGCTCACCCTCTGTCCCAAGCCGTCCCCATCCTCCTGGGCGTCCCTGAGATCTCCTCTGCCTAACCTAGAGTTGGGAACAGCACAGTGACCGAGGTTTCCAGCTCCAAGTGCTAAGGCAGAGAGCTGTGAGCTCCTCCAAACATGAAGGCCAAGTCCAGAGTCTGGAGAACTTAATCTGACTGGCAGGCTGTTCCACCAAGGGCTCACCAGGAGCAGTCACAGGATGCCACCCGTTCTCTTCCACAGGAGCAGGCGTGCCCTGAGCCACCTCTAGTTTCACTTTCAAATGCCTGGTTGACTGGCTTTGTTTAATACAGATCCCAAAATGTAAAAGATTAATTTATTTTTAAAAAGCAAAGAATATATTGCAGGACATGGTGGAATACACCTGAAATTCCAGCAGCTCAGGAGGCTGAGGAAGGAGGATCACAAGTTCAAGACCAGCCTCAACAACTTAGTATAGCCCTGTCTCTAAAACAAAAAAGAAAAAAAAAAAAAAAAAGGAGGAGAAGAAGGTAAAAGAGGAGCTGGGGATGTAACTCAATGACTAAGCAGCCTGAAGTTTAATCCCTAATTAAAAAAAAAAAAAAGAGAGAGAGAGAGAATATATTAAGAAGTCCTTGAGATAAGCCATTCGCTCAACTATTTCAAACCTGGAATTGCTTCCAAGGAAAGTATGAGAGAACTCAGGATGAGAAAGTCGCAGTGGCTCCTTCTCACAGCTTATCCTGGAGATGAGAAATCTTACAAGTTTTGAGATTCTTGGAGACTGTGCCAGTCCCCAAGCCCAACATTCAGTTCTTCTACCTTCACTACTTTCCCATTTTCATCTACACCTACCACATTTGATAAGCAGATACGTCTCTTCCAGTGGAAACCATGCCACCTATTCAAATGGTAAGCCACGTTGCTGTGAAGAGAAAGACTAACACACACAGGGAAAGCCAACCAGCGTTACAAAAGTCAGGCTGGAACTGCAGTCCCCAGAGGCTGCGAGGGGGAGCCCTGTCCTTTTTTTGTTAAATAATAAGCTTACAACTGGGAGAGACAGATTAAAGATACTACTACCAAATTGAGACTTCTCCTTGGCTTTATCAGAAGGATTAAAAAAGATTTGAAAATGGAATTGCTTCAATATCAAACCACAATAATGAGAATTGGCGAACGATTTATGAACTGCCTCAATTCCTCTCCAACCCACCCGTGAGTGGGGCCAAGCTTGTGTGCTGGGACCAGGGCCAGAAGAGACTTAGGAGACCCCACACGGGGATCTGGGCTGCGTTCCTGACTCTCAGACACTCCCTCCCTTTGTGCAATTCACAAAGCACTTATTGAAGGCCTACTGCATACACCACCACAATGAGAGGAGTCAGCCAATGTGCCTTGTTCTCCACTCTTGCCTCCAAAGCAAAGAGGCTCCCAGGCAAGGATCCCTGCTCCCGGGCCTGCCTGCCCCTACCAGAGGGAAAAGCTCTTGGGCCACCTCAGTGTGGCTGCCTTTCCACAAAGGAGTTCAGAGTTTATTCCATACCAAGTGGCTACAGATAAAAACTATCCACATATCACTCAAACGTTTATTGGTCAAAAAGATGGATGCTTTTATTAGTCCACCCTTTTTGTAATGGAATGCCACCAGTGACCTGGCATTAGCCTCCTTCCCTGCCATTAATCACACTTCTAAGGGCTCATTTCGCCTTAAAATCTTAAGAAATTGCTATAATTTAAAGACATGGTGTCTACATAATGGAAAGGCTTCATAGCTTGTCCCATTTCATAAAACACAGTATTTTTTATAGGCACAATGACCACGATGATCATAATGGATCACAAAACAGGATTCATTTTTTTTAATAAATATATAAAAGCAAACTGAAATCTAAGCTGCTGTTTGTATCCGTGGCTTCCTGCATCTTCACGCTACCTTCTGGAAGACCATTAGTCTAAAGGTGTGGACATGCAGTTTACACAGATTAAAATAAAATAAAACAAATCCAGAAAATCACTCCAAAACAAAGGAAAAATTCAAATGAAGGGAGAAACCAGAATATAAAATCATGGAGATGTGAAGACACACAGAGTCCCTCAAGGAACTTCCTCCAGTGGGAGCTTTCTCATGATCGGCTGGTTCCCGAGCCTTGCCTGTCCACGGACAGAATACAGGCATGGTCACTGGGGACTTCAGCACAAATGACAGGCATCTGCCAATTTACCCTCAGTGCGACTGCTATGATACGCGGCTGCCCTAACCCCGGGTCCTCATCTCATTAAACCACCCTTTGTGACTGCTTAAGCATAGCTTGTCCCATAAAGTAAAGCATCGGAAAGAGGTCTTCAAAACACAGAGCTCCAAGACATTTCTGTAAAAGTGTCTTTCGATCCTAGCCCTGCGAGAACGAAGACATGGGACATGATCACCCGGCCAGGAAGCTGAGGACCTAGAGGGCAGGTCCTGCAGCCTGCACGAGCTGAATTCAGGCTCTGAACAGCCAAGGTGGGGATGGAGCCCTGGAGGGGCTGGAACCACAGCACCAGCCTCCCCACGGGAACCAGGACAGCAGCAGAGGGAGGGGTCCTTCTCCCAGAGATGCACCCCACCCAGGGCACCACAGGGTGGGCATCTGAACCCCCACTTCTACTAGCAAGAGTGGCAGCGGAACACTGAGAAGGGAGCTGGAAGGAAAGAGATGCCTTTTACAAAGCCATCCGTAGCTCACTGCCACGGGCAGGCCAGCAGGAGCACAGAGCTTGACCTGCCCACAGCAGCAGGACAGGAGTAAGAGTGGGGCCCTTGGTGGCAGCATCCATCTCATGCTGGATGCAGATGGTGACAGAAGCAAGGGTGTGCCTGTCCCACATCCGAAGAGGCTAGATTCTCCGCAGAATTCACTCAGGGGGACTTCTGGATGAATGCACCTGCTCCCTGGCACACACAAGAGGTAGAGAAAAGACACAACTCAACAGCATCTGTGGCCCTGGCACCAAGTATGACCGTGGTGCTCCAGCCTCGGTGGGGCCCTGTCATCAAGCTTAATTAACTGTCCTTTCCTGTGGGGAGGAGGCCTCAGGGCCCAGCAGCCTCATGAACACTGGTCCCTGTATGTGTCTCCCACCAGGGGCAACTGGGAGGGAGGATGGGCCATGCATTCCTGCAGGAAGATCCCTGTGGGACTGTCTTTAGCACAGCAGTTCAGGTGCAAGGGCCATGTCCCCATCCAGGTTCCCAGCAGGTAACACGCGTGCCACCAACACACACACAGCTGCAGTACAGGCTGTGGCCAGAGGCAAGGAGCATCGCCTGCACTGTGGCCTGCAGAAAGAGAATCTGCCCTTTAATGAGACCGACACGCGTGTGGATGCCTGAGCAGGGCGCAGTGCCGGGAAGGCTGTGTGCACCCAGGCTTGCAGATTTTAAGCGTTCATGCTACTCCGCATCCAGGTTCACTCTTCCCTCCAAGCAACATTTACTTAGTACCTCGTATGTGCTGGGCCCTGTACCAAGTGTGGGGGTAATAATGGGGAAAATCAATAGAGCCCCATCAACCTGGAGGCGTCTGTCTAATGGGGAAGGTGCACATTAATCAAGGAATGCCATGCAAGTGGTGATTAGTGCTGCGCTAAGTGCTACCATGAAAGAGCCCCACATGGGCTCTGAGAGCTTCACCCGGATAATATATGTAAAGTGCCATGCATGTAGTAGGTGCTCAATAAATCACTGCGATTGCTGCCAGCCCATAAAACCCAGCCCTCTGGGAGACCACTGAGAAATTCTCAAGTGCTCAACACTCCTCCCCATCATAAAGCAGACCTGAATTAGCACTGGGTTCCTAGGTCAATTTTTTAAAAATGTTTGCCCTGTTGTCTCCTGGCTGTAGGAAGAACCTAAGATCAACACAGCCGACGCTTCTCCTAATGACAGCTTAGAGAACGTGCATTTTCTGGGTTATTGTCAAGCACCGGCTCTTGTTTACTGAGTTGAAGGTGAATTCAGAGCAGGGTGGAGGGGGACGCTGGAGGACAGTGTGTTCGAAGCAGCCTCTTGGTTATCATTTAAAGCAGTGGCACCTAAGGAGAATCTTCAATTGGCTTTTCAGCGGCCTTCTCTGCAGTACGTGTGGTTTGCTGAAGTCAAGAATGTACATGCCAATAATTAAAGATAGGATTAGCAACCTGTACCTCCCATCGCAGATACAAGTGGTTAATTATTACTGCCCCCGAGCAGTGTGTGCACAGCAGAACTGGACGGAACAGGAGGCGGTGCCACAATCAAGCCCTGCCACCGAGTACTCCACGCAGGAGCAGGGTGACTTGGTCACAACACCACAGCTGGGCATGCCCAGAGCACCCCAACAGCCCCCTGAGCTCCGTGCCCTCCCCATGCCCATCTCCCATGAACGCACGAGCTTTAAGTAGGAGTTTTAAAGATGATGAAATGAGGTCCACGTTTTGCAAGGCTCTGATTCTGTTCCAAAAGGCAGGGAATTGAGACAGGAGACTTCTGGCCTAACTTTGATCAGAATGACTGGATCAAAGTGTGCGAGAACAGTGGATCCGGAACCGGTAGGTAGGCTGGGCAGCTACAGCAGGGCTCAGGTGAGGACCTGCACACCGTAGCACGTAAGCTGAGGACACCAGTGGTGGCCTCCCACACCAGCACCCACTGGGATAGCTCAAGCGGATGTGCTGCTGGTTGAAACAGGACAGCCACAGGCAGCTCAGTTAGCACGCCACCGTGGCTGCTTTCCGGGTGTTTCACTGCCTGGAACAAGACCTATCTTTGCCATAATTTCCTTGAGATTCAACTATTAAAAAAGGGTGAGGGAAGGGATACATTGAGGGTAAGAGAAGACTGCGGAGAAGACGTCTGATGACCACCTTGTCTTCTCCATCCCCACCTGCGGCAACTCCCCCCAAGCACAAGCATCTCAGGACACTGGGGGTGTCCCCATGGGGGAGGGGCAGCATTAGTGGGTTTGCAAAGGTCCAGGCCAGGGATGCCGCGACACATTCTATGGTTCATAACATAACCTGATGACAAAAGCCACCTGGTCCTGCACATTGCGAGTGGCACAGTGGAGCAGCACATGTCACAAGAAATTGTTCTGCTTTTATTGAAGGATCAAAGCAATGTGTCCTATTCCTTGTTCAATAATATATTTATGATGTGCCTTACAACTTTTATACCTGGGGTCCGTGCTTGCATTTCCACTTTGTAAATACTGCTGAACCGAGTGCAGATGATGGATCTGGTGAAGCCAGACTTGAGAGGTGACCAGGCACCGGCACGGACTACAGCACTGCTCAGGGTCTGTCGGGGCAGGGCCAGGACCCCCACCACAGTGGACACCAGAATCCCGAGACACACAAGTCCCTTGCGAGACGGAGCGGTATTCAGTGGACTCTTAAGCACGTGCGCTTGCACACTTTAGCTCATCTCTAGACAGCTGCAATGCCTAACAAGGTACAGTGCCAGGTAAATAGTTCTGCTGTATTGTTTGGGGAATCGTGGCAAGGAAATGTCTCAAAGTGTCGGTAGAGATGCACGTTTTTCTCTGATCCCTTTTGATCTATGGCTGCGTGAACCCCATGGGTGAACCCAAGAGGGGCCAGGCGTGAGCAAGCCCACAGGGCTGTGGCTTGCTACCCCCGCCAAAGAGCCACATCCGCCGAAGACCTTGACCTCCCCTGGCTCCCCTTGCTCCTGGTGACCCGTGAATCATTCCCACCAACCGTTGAGTTTCTCCAAGCTGTAGACCCTTGTTCCCACATTTGATGTCCGAAGAAACGTACACTTTTTCCTCCCACTAAAATGGTGTATTCTTTACCATTCTAAACTCTCAGCCAGTTCCTACTTCTGGGTTTTTAAAGAGGGGACCACATTCCATGTCAGGAATTCTCTGACATTTTCCTCCTTTTACTTCCCATCCGCCTGCTCTTCCGATTCACAGGAAAAAGAAAGTATTCAATGTCTCCAGATTACAGGAGGCCCCTATTTTGGGAGCAGCCCCCGAACCTGCGTGGGAACTCCCAACTCCTGGTCCACACCACACTAGATCTCATTGTGTGACCTTCCTTGTTTTAAATCCTTCAATGGCTCCCTATTTCCCCAAGTGTCAAGTCCCAAACCTCCAGGCCTGTTCAGTGTAAAACAGAAGGCACTGGCCACGTGTGGCTACTGAGCGCTTGAAAGTGGCCTAGGTGACTCAGAGCTGGATTTTTAATATCTGTGCCATTTTAAAGTAGATCAGTTTAAATACAAGTTTAAAAACTGATGCTCAGTTCAATCACTGGAAAACTTTAAGCATCAACTTAGGCACATTAATTTACTTCTTCAACTATAGGTTTATTAATCTAAAAACAGGTCAAATATTTCCAATGAAATTTTAATGTCTAAATTAAGATGATTTGTCAAAGACATAGTGTGAAAGAAAACAATGTGAAATGTCTTTTCTGCACATTTTTATCACACCTTACATGTTAAAGGAATGATATTTGGATGAGTCACATGAAATAATAAAATTTATACTCAATTCTTTCAGTTTTCAAATGCAGCTACTGGACAAGTCTGAACTCCATGCGTGCTGCTCACTTTATTTCTGTTGCGCAGCCTGGGCTGGGCACACAGCTCTGTGCAGCCTGGCCTTGTGTGCTCAGAACTGGAGCTTTCTCACTCTCTCCACTAACTACAGTAAGTCAGAAACGTAGGCTCCCCAACCTGCCACGACCATGACGGCTTGTATGTCCACATAAGTGTGTCCTCTTCTCTGGCTACTGCCTCACTCCCTTGTGGAGCCCAGGTGGGCTGAATGGCTCACAACTCAGCTCCACCCCAAGTCTGGAAAAGGCATCCTCCTCCTGTGGAGTCCCACACTCAATTCTCACAGAGCGGTCACCGCACTGCATTCTAATTTTGTGAAGGTTTATTTGTAAGCCAGGGGCATGTCTTATACCTAATAGGATACCAGCTGTCTGATAAATAACAGTTCACTGTCAGATAAGTGAAGGATGAATGAATGGGCCGATAGATGGTGGAGAGGTGGATAGGTGCATGGATACATGGAGGGTTGCATGGATAGATAGACGATGGATGGATGGATGGATGGCAGGAAGGAAGGAAGGAAGGAAGGATGAATGATTGGGCAGGTGGATGGGTGGATGGATGGATGGATGCAAGGATGAATGGGCAGGTGGATGGATGAATGGGCAAGTGGATGGGTGGATGGGTGGGTGGGTGGATGGATGGATGGATGGATGGACAAATGGATGGGAGGATGGATGGATAGATAAGTGGTAGATGCATGGGTGGATGGGTGGAAGAAGGAAGGAAGGCAGGGATAGAAGGAAAGAGGGAGAGAGTTCTGAGTCGCAGAAGGGTGCAGGGTCCAGGTATGGATAAGCAACGGATAATCATGCTGCCTGGAATATGACAGTTGAAAAGTCCTTCCCACACACATTCTAAGGTGATCAAAAAGGAAGATTCTGAATCTAGAATACAGAATTTTGACAAGTAACACCATCATCATAGAAAACGAACTAAATCCTTCCTGAGATCCGACAGCAGAGGGTAGTGGTCCAACCCTAGGGTGGTCAGCGTGGACAGCGAGAAGGCCATAAATCAGACACCCTGGGACTGGCCAGCAAGGAGGCCTGCTGAGCTCAGCATGATGCAGAGCAGGGCTGAGCAGGCACGAGCAAGCCAGGAGGCTCAAAAGGAGCAGTGGACTTGGTCAAAGACGGAGTCGCCAAGGCCCAGCAGTGGAGAGGGGAGAGACATGGCGAGACTGTTGTACTGTAGCGGCCTCGGAGGAGCTCCGAGGGGAGGACGCAGAGGGGACACTATGTGGTCAACGCCAGCAACAGGCACAGATAGGAGGCCGTGCTCCAGGTTCCCCTTGACTGCAGGTAGCTCAGGGACACATGCAGAAACAGAGGGGGACACGTTTCTGAAATCTTGCAGCAGGCCCGAGGGAAAGGACCCAGCACCGAGCACCATGCGTGACTCAGTGGGTGTTCACTATGAATTGGGGACTGCAGGGAACAGAACCATCCCCTCACCCCAGGGCTCCCAAGAGCTGCCTGCATCAAATGGATCCTGCAACTCATCGGAAGGCCACAGAGACCAGGCCAGGACATCCAGGGCTGCTTGTTTTGTTCCTGGACTGTTTGAAAGGGGGTTTCTTTATGCTGCTCAGACAGCGCTTGAATCCCTAGGCTTAGGTAATCCTCCGGTCTCAGCCTCCCGAGAAGCTGGGACTACAAAAGCCCAGCTAGACTCCTTGCCTTGCCAAGGTGACATCGGACATTATTCTAGCATGAATATATAGGCAGTAGGTTTCCGAGCATTAGAAATGCTCCATTACGATGGTGCCCAAATTTGCCAGCACTTGGCAAATTACAGTCAGTAAATATTTGCTGAATGGATACGTACATGAATGAGTGAATGGTAGGATCAGGGTTGTATAGATCTTATCAAAAATGCTTAAGACCTGAAGGCCTTTGGGCTTCAGATCCTTCTCTAGATTCTAGAAAGCTTGCACAAACCTAACAAGGAGTCTTGGGGTTGAGAGCAAGTGTAAACGCAAAGCTCATTTAAGATTCACACATCCTATACATGCAGCCGAAAGTTAACTTCATACACTATTTTGAGTGCAACTGGATTTTTTTGGAGGGGGGCTTACTAGGGACTGAACTCAGGGGTGCTTTATTACTGAGCTGCATCCCCAGACTTATTTATTTATAATTTATTTATTTCAGAGAGAAGGAGGGACAGTGAGAAACAGAAAGAGAATCAACTGTTTTTTATTTAGTTTTTCATGTGGCTTTCATTGCTTAGACACTTCGTTGTGTACATGGTGCTGGGGTTCAAACTTGTGCCCTGAGCTAGGCAAATGCCAAAACCACTGAGTCACTGCTCCAGGCCCCCCGACCCTTTTATTTTTTGAGACAGCATTTTACTAAGTTTACTAAATTGCTGAAGGCTTCCCTAAGTTGCCCAGGCTGGCCTCAAACTTTAGATCCTCCTGCCTCAGCCTCTCAAGTCGCTGGGATGACAGGCATGTGCCGCAGTGCCTGGCATACTTAGAACATTCTACGTGAGGGCCATGTCAAGGCTCAATGGGTGTCACGTTTGGAGCAGTGCTGATTTCAGCCTTGGGGACTACGGATGCTCAACCTGTATACACAATCAGTGACGCCAGCCACGGGGGGAAAAACGATCATGGACACCAGAGTGAAGAAGCCTCAGGGAAGGAACAGGTGTTGCCTCCTGACCCTCCCAGGCGGAAAGGATGCAAGGCACCAGCTAGATATGGCCATGTGTGCAGGAAAAGATGCCCATGAGCCCGATGCCACCTTTGTGCTACACACTGGCTGCGGGACACTCAACTGTCAACCCCAATGCTGCAGCCAGCGCTGTGCGGCAGCTCCATAAGATCAGCAAGGAGCCCTCTGCTGAAGGACCCACGAGCAGGGCTCCTCGGCTGAGCAAGGGGAAAGGAAGCAGAGCTGATAAGAGAATTAGCGCCCATCCTCCAATCGCATCATCTATACAATAAAAGCACATTAAACAGATAACCCTTCAACGAAACAGGAGAGAAACATTTTAACACGGAGCTCTGAGCTATATTGATGTTTGCAACTATTACGGGGAAGAAAGCAGCAACTTCTGAGCTGAGTTATAATTGCTAATGCTGGATGCGCTCCCTGGAGAATTCTCTCGCTCAACATGGATATGCATGCGCTGAAGGTGCTTCTCCCGGAGGCTGCAGTGCAGGCCAGGTCCTCGCCAGGAGCAGCCAGGCTGCCCTCCTTGACTGTATCTCTCTGCCCACTGCCCTTACCCATCCTGAGCCTGGGCATTTCTCCCTCAAGAACGAACGGTGCAGAAGACGTAAAGCAGTGGGACGTGAACATCAAGCCCATCGCGACCATGGGGAAACGGGCCTGGGCAGCCCGCATGCAGACCAGACCCCAGGCTAGCAGGGCCAGTGCTGCGATGACCAGGGTCTATTCACTGCAGAGGGCACTTCGCCTTCCAGAAACATCTAGAGTTTCCCTGAATGATTCCCAGCTTCGACAGCCAATGGGAGAGAGGACTGAAGCAACATTCTGGGTCACTAATTCCGCTCTTGAGGTAAATGCTTGCGACATCGAAGGCGTGGACATCTGTCTGACAGCCTGAGCTGCTGGACTCCTCCGGAGGGAAGCATCAAAGGCACTGATGTTCATCTTCCCTAAGGAAAGTTCCTCTGCTTGGGAACCTGGGTGTCTCACTTCATCTCTTAGGACCTTTCCTACGGGGAAGCTGATGCTGCACATGAGTTCTGCAGATGTCGGAGGCTGGTGGCCTCAGCCGGGGCCTCACACCCTGGTCACTACAGCCCCCCTCCAGGACTCTGTGGCTCTCCTGCCTAGGTCCCTCCTTTCTCCCCCTCACAGCTTCCCTGCTATGAATCTCTCTCCCTCGTGTCTCTCCCCACCCCTTTTCCACTGGTCTCGCCATCTCAGAATCTCTCTCCTACCTTCTCTGGGGGTGGCAGGAACTGAGTGCCCTGTCATCAGCTGGCACAGCTGCACTGGTCCAACTGGGGTGAGTGGCAAGGCACACAGTTGACAGTCCCCTGAGGACAGGGTGCACCTGCTGTGGCCGTGGGTGGGGGCAGTTACTCTCATCTTGGTGGTATCGCCATGCAGGGCCTGGGGACCCCAGGAGGAGGCCCAGAGGTTCCTGCACAGGGGAGGATCTCACAGTGACTCATCCCCTGGGGATGCCCTGCTCAGGGCCCTGGCATTCCCTCCTCGCCTCACTGGAGGCTGCCCTTCCAGTCACACAAGCACAGGGGCTCGGCACTGTCCCCCAAGGCTCCAGACGTCCAACACCCTGTCCAGGGAGGCTCTAAGATTCAGCGTCCAGAAGGTGAGGTGTCTGCCCGCTGGAGTGACACAGCCCTGAGGACATGGCCAAAGACACGCCCTCCTCAATCCAGATGAAAGCCCCCCAAAGCCCAAAAAACTGTTAAATCAATTTATAATTATTCTCAAGTCCAGCTTTGTCTAGAGCTTATCTAACGGTCTGCTGAGTTCTCAGTAAGTCATGTGAAAGGAAGCCCTAAGATACCATTTCCTGAGGCTTCTAGACATTTGATTAAGGAGTTATAAATCTTAGAGTCTTACTTGTCAGAAGCGGAGGGAGATTACACCCAGGGCTGTCAAGATTAACCAAACTTGTCTTGTTCTCTTACAGGTCTTTCTCAGCCTTGTACCACAGATTAAAAGATTTTTTTAAAGATATAAAAAAAAAGTGGTTACCATGATGCTCAAAGTTCAGAAAGTGAGGGGATGAAACCCCGAAGGAATATCGAGTGCCCGTTTTCAGCTTTTACCTCCTGCTGCTTACGGGTAAGACTTCAGCAAGCAATAAGGAAAGAGGAAGGAGGACTGCCTCCCAGACTGTCCCAAACTGTCACCTGATTAATTTGTTACAGCTAAATGAATAACCTGTATTAAATCGAAGAATGTGTGTAAGCTGCACAACCCCCGATCTTCCAGGAACTGAGTCCACGAACGTGGCAGAATAAAATCAATACCACGGGAGGCGGGGCGGGGGCGGGGGCCGCTCGCGGAAGCCGCTGTCAAATCCTATTGCTAATTCTGAATTGACACAGTATTCTAGGAATGGCCAGCGGTTACCATCAGCGAACCCCTGGAAACGGAGCTGCGAATCCAGCACGCATCCGACCAAAGGATGCTTCCGGAGTGCTAGGCCACGGGACCCACTTCAGTTTCGCGACAGTAGAGAACTTACTGGTTTCAATTCTCTGTACGTGCTGGAATTATTGGGTTAAATAAAGACATGACAAGCTATAAATCAAACGGCCTTTTTTTCCTGGGGAGTTTCACTCAGGTGTACTAAACGGCGGCTCCATTAAGCAGTTACGGTGAAGGTAAAGGCCAGGAGGCTAAATACCGCAGGACCTTGTATGGATCTCGGAGCTTTAATGGAATCAGGTTTTTAACAACTCTTTTTTCGTTAAATACAGTCAGTGTCAGGAAGATGCGTCCCACTCATAAAGCAGCACAATGACAATGTACAGTGGCACTAACACAAGGACATAGTTCATCATGACATTTCCAGCAATTCCCAGCTGATTAGGGTCATTATGTTGGAGGTCTGATTTATGTTGTCATTTCCTCTCACCGATCCTGCATCGATGAATCTTAATGAATTGGTAAATAAGGGTGAAGATTACACTCTATGACACCGAAACATTCCTCATTCTCAACACCCGAGATTTATGTAGCCAATTAGTGACTAACAGAGAAAATTGGCTGGCAGAAAAATAATATTCTTTATGGTACAAAATGGAAAAAGCTCTCTTGTTGAAGGGCAACGTCACAGCAAAAGTCCATGAAGTGACTTGAAATTTGCGCACACAAAGACGCTCCAGGCTCGCGCTCGCAGGATGCCCTGGAAGACGGTGTTGCGGGGGCCGCTTTTTGTCTCTTTTTTCCTTCCTTTCTGTGATCTCCCCCCTCTCTCTCTTAAGGTTATTGGTTTAATAAGCAAACCCATATTTTTTGAAAGGAAAAAGTTGGCTTTGGGGAAGGAGTTAAGTACCTCTCTGTATTACCCAGTGCTAATTCAATGTATTCATTTACAGGGATAATGTTTAAAAAAAAAAAAAAAAGAAAGAAAGAAACAAGAGGACACCAATGACCCTCCAGCCCCCAGCATTAGCCATTATGCCAGCTTCTCCTGACTTTTCCCAGACTGGTAGGTGCAACCATTTGTACATAATTGAGGCACTAAAATCTTTCATTCTGATTAATTACTGGTAAGTGCGCTTGAAGTACAGACCATGTTTCAAATACCAGAACTTTTTAATTTAAAAATACCCTCGTCATTAACACAGAAATCACTCTGCTTACCAGTATTATTTTACATTCACCTGTTCCTGACCTCATTATAAAACCAGATGAAATGACTGTCATAAACAGGAAAAAAAGGTAAAAATTCCCGCATGCAACACAATTCAGAAAATCGTGGCTTCGCCCAGGACTTGATGTGGAGCCCCACGCCGCGCGCTTGCAAATCTGCAGCACAGCTCCCAAGTCACTGAAGCTGGGGTGGACACTGCCCAAAACTGTCAGAGTGAGCGCCCTCAGAACCCTGGTTGTTATTCACATTTCATCCACCGGGTCCAGGATGGCCTGGTAGAATATGCAAGTTGGCTGTGTCTCTTTCCCAGCTGTATTCTAGTCTCAATGTCACTGAGAGAGCTTTGGAATTTCACCTCCCCCTACCGCCAAAAAATAAAAAATAAAAAAATAAAAAATCCTGACGTTAGTTCAGCTGCCGTGGGGTCTCCTGCCACCCCGTGGAGGTGACTCTGTCACCTAACAAGGTGCCATCCACGTTGACTGAGCCCATTCTTTTTACCTCTGGCAAGTGGCTGGGCACTTGAGCCTCCTCCTGGAGGGTGACTGCTCCAGCCAGGACTTGTGGTAAATTGAGGCCAACCGGTCGGGCTCAGAGCACCCAAGGTGTGCAGCCACCTCTACGTTCCCCAAGGCGTGCCCATGTAGGTAGAGGGGGCCAGCGGCCCCAGCAGCCACCACCACAGTGTGGGGGATGGGAGGATAAAAGTAGAACAAAGCCCTCAAGAGCTACACAGACAGGGATGTCACTGTGAGGCCCTGAAGCATTCAGAGACACTTATCACATGGGTCACTTTGTAAAGCACATTGTTCTTTGAACCAACTGCCTAGCAGGAACAGGTCGGCGAAATGACACCAGCACCTGGCGCTTCTGCCAGGAAACCTCTGCTTGGCTCAAAATAGCGACAGCCTTCAGAGGTGGCACTGAGACCCGCAAACACGGGGACTCATTCTTTAAAACCACCTCCCATCCCAAAAGAAGGACAAGCATCTCCTGTATCCTGGCAGGGAGCATGTGACCCCTGAAGGGGCAAAGGGCAGCTCCTGTCCAGACACAATAGCTGAGCACAGAGGCAACTAGAGTCCATTTCCAGCTGAAAGCCAGGTCGAAGCTGTGGCAAGCTGGTGACCCCAGAAAAGGGGGAAAGATTTGAGAACAGAAGCTCATGGCTACGGGGCAGGACTTGCGCCCTCAAATCCGGGAAGAGCCAAAACAAAAGTCTACCCATATTGTATTTTAAAACTGTCTGATTCCTTTTCCAGAGGAAAGATTTTCCTAAGATATTTTCACAGTAGGTGGCATGGCCTAACAGCTGTGGGAGGGGTGTGGTGGCTTGCAGCACTTCCCTTTATTAAATTATTAGATAGTCATTTAAACAGTGTTCACACCTTCTGTTCCATGCAAGCAGTGCAGGCTTGCCAGAGGAATTCCAGGAGTTTCTCCATATCCAAGAGGCAGCAGCCTCTTTGGTGAAGTTGGGTGGCTGCAGGTGACAGCACAAGGCACCCTTCCTTTCAATAGGGAAATTTGGCTTCTATAAGTAAATGCACTATGAGTCAATTTCACCAGCCTTAACTGGGAAAGATGAAGACACAAATAAAACAAGCACGATGGGATTTCAGCAGCACAGTACCTTAGACACACTTCTCATTCGGTATCCACAAGAAGGTGACCCGGTTCTGCCTGGGACCTAACAGGATGGACAAAAAAAAAAAAAAAAACCTCCACGTTGCAGATAAAGGAGAACCACCCACAACCACACTGTAAAAAAGCTAGGAGAGCCTGTCTTAATCTTCCTAGGGATTATTTATTATAAACACCCAAAGAGGCACAGAAACAGCTAGGTCACACGCCAAGCAGTTATTCTGCAGAAAGTAAAGACTCAGGACACTCCAGATTTCTCTTTATTCATTATAGGGAAAAATATAAATGGACTACAAGCACTATTTGTCAAGCAAAGCTTTCCAAACATGAAGTTAAGAAAAAGAGAAAAACCCCAGAAAAAGTTAAGCTGTTAAATAATCATAGCAGAGGAACGGGTGGGAAAGGCCCATTTCTTTTCATTTCAGTGTATCATTAAATTTTGGTGGACTCAACTGGATTGTGGTCTACAGAGATAGCCTAAGGTCCTGGAAATTCAGAGAGGAACAGGCAGCCTGCTGAAGGGCAAGGGTTCTGACAGCTCCGTCCTCTCCGTCCCTTCCTGGGGATGCTTCCGCTGCCCTGGGAAGGATTCTGCACCTGAGAAGCAGCTGCGTGGCTCAAGGGTGAATTGAGACTTTCAACACCCTGGCCTGACGGGGATTTCTGGGGCTTTCCTTCCAGTCCAGAATGTGCCAAGGAAGCGAACTCCAAAGGCCAGGTAGCTGAGCAAAGTGAGGTAATACGAAAGGCACACGGTAAAAGACGTGCCTGTGTTTTTGAATAGCGTTCAATCGGCCAAAATTATAGAGAGTCAATACAACAAAGCAGCGAGGGCAAGTAGATGTCACGTCGAGCATCTTGCATTAGAGTGCCTAAGAGTTGCTGTGGGAAAGAGTCCCAGCCACAGTCAGGCTCCCTGAGAAGGCGTGCTGTGATCCATTAGTAATGTCTGCTCTGAGAACTGGCAGTGGGGAGGCAGTGACAGACATGTCAGCCATCTACCAGCTGACACTCTAGGAATGCTGCATGATACAGCCATGGTGGTCAACCAAAGTCCAAATGGATTAATACCACTGCAGGAACCTTATTTACACCCCTAGATTTAAAAAATCAAAGACGAGAATGGAAGATTGAACCTTAAAAAGGGTTTGCAATGCATCAAGTGAAAGGCCTGAGGGCTGGGGCTGCAGCTCAGAGGCAGAGTGCTGGCCTAGCAGGTGCCAGGCCCCAGGTTCCATCCCCTACCACACAAAAGAAAAAGGGAAAGGCCCATGATCAGACTAACACAAAACGCTGAGGACCAAGCATCTGACTTTGGAAGTCCCCTGCTTACCCAAGACTGAAACAGCAGCTGGGGCATGGTGGCATTTTATGGGAGGCAGCGCGGGGCAGAGAATCAGGAACTGCCTATGTGGGGACAACACAAAAGGCTGCTGGGAACACCTCAGAAGGACAGGGAACACCAAAGGCCTTGGGGACATCGGCCCTGCTTTAAACTAGGTGAAGCTTCAATGCCCAGCACTTGCTCCCTGCAGCTGCTCTTGACGGTGTCTGGGGCTGCAGCTATCACCAGGGTTTCAGTCTGTGCCCTGTCCACCCTACACTGACTTCTGGTGGCTCACACTTCTTCCAGATTGTTCCGTAGTGCTCTTTCCTGGGTGACATTTTGAGGAGATGGGAGGTCCTCAGAATACCATTTGTGTGTTTTAACAGTGTAAGCAAAAAAGTTTCGAACCCAAAAGATCTGAGTGCGCTGATAGGGCATTTGGCAAACAGCCATTAGGATCAAAGACCTTAGGGCACCACGAGCCCTATGTTCCAAATCACCAATGGGCACACTGGGTCTCTGCAGTGGACACCACCTGACAAATGGACAGGCCGAGAGCACGCAAGACGGGTCTTCTAGAATTGCAGGCAGCAGCACGGGTGGGTGGCAAGCAGCGCAAGTGGGACCACTTATGCCAAGATCGCTGCCTGCTTCTGCTCAGAGAGAGGTGTGCTGGGTGGTGCGCACACCAGAGTTGAGCCTTGCTCCTCCCCAGCTATGCAAATAAACATGGCCATCATCAACAGTATCCCCGAGAAGGTTCAAAGAGATGACTGGAGGCCAGCCTGGCATGCAGTAACGCACAGTATGGGCAATTTCAGGGAGTCATCATAGCCAGGGGCTGGTGGCCCAGTGATGCAGGCACCCAGAAAACCAAATGATGTTAAGGCAGCTGGGCTCTGAGGCAGACCAGGGCAGTGGGCGGAACTTCTTAGCACAGAGCAAGTTAAGTGGGCACGTTTCACCCTGGGGACTGATCCTTACCAGGATCCAATTTTCCCAAGGCCATCTCACATCTAATGCCCTGTCCCTTGACTTCCTAAGGACCAAAGGATAATACCCCACTTGAGTGCCTGCTTTTAACGGGCACCCTGACAGCTGTAATCACACATGTTATGCCCATGAAGGCATCCCTTTATTCTGATGGGGGGAGAAAATCTTAGAGACTGCAGATCCCCCTGCCCTGGGAGCTGATGACTGGCTTCAAGGATGTCTAAGAGAAGAACTTCTAGGTAGATTGCTCATCAGGGTTAGGATTATTGAAAATTTACCATTGTAGTCCAGTATTCCCTAAATTGTCTGCACCATCAACAGAGTTTGGGGGCAAAAAAATTTTAATGGACAGTGATTGTGAATTTTCCTAAAAAAAAAAAAAAAAGAAAGAATTTTTTCTTTTTTATTTATTTTTGCACAGCTGGAGATCAAACCAAGGGCTTGCACATGCTAGGCAAGTACTCCACTTCCGAGCTATGTTCCCAGTTCCCAAGACTCTTTTCATAAGTCAAACAGCAGAGCTGCCATCGGGCACCACCAACCTTTCCCGACTCAGTGTGCAGCAGGCTGTGACTGCCACCGCCCTGCTGCCTCAGGTGCTCGGCACCTGAAGGCAGCTCCACACCTGAAGGGCAGCATCTCCTCTGTGCTGCATGGATAATGTGCTTTCTTGCAATGCCATCTCTTTCTTTGCCATATTTATATTTACACATGCAGCTGATGTAAGGTAGGATCCACCTGCGCCAGGTAAAGATCGGGTAGGAGGAGATCCAAGAAACAAATGCACAGATTCAGGTAAGGGCAATGATAACAACAGGACTCAGGGGCACCAGGGTCCCATGGCCCAATTCTTGCCAGCCATGGAACTGGTACAGAGTCATCGGGGAGCATTCAGGGAATCCCACTAGACCCCTGTGGTGACCTGTGCTTCCTACAGTGAGAATTCACCGCATCCAGGGAATGAGCCAGGTACAGGAACATCTGCTACCCAAGCCTTGGCTGAGGGCCACATTCCCTGCAGAAGTGACTTCCACCGCAGGTGCCAATTGGTTCTTAGAAGAACTCTGACACACCAACCATCCCATCTAGAAATTCAGCCACACTGCCCCACAGAGCTGGCATCAGTACCACCCATGCGAGTTACCGGCATGATTTTGAAATCTCTGATAGCCACATTTACAAAGTAAACCTGTTTCAGCTTCGATGCAGAATCAATACAGCAGTCATGGATGAGGTGGTTTGCCTGTGTTTTCTCTATTCTCTGAACTCCAGTGTGGGCTGTGTACATACGGCACTTCTCAACTTGGGCTGGCCACATTTGGAGACCTGGGTTGCCCATCTGGCCAGTAACGACCAGAAAGCTCTGGCTGAGAGAACAGCAGGATGCAGGGCGCCAGGTTCTGCACGGCAAGAGAAGGGACACCTTCCATACTAGCTCCACGTGACACTCTGATTCAGGACCACCGAGAAACGGAGCAAAGGAAGTGAAAAGGAAAGAGGAGTTCTGCGAAGGGGCTTTTGATGCCCTGTGGCCCGTCACGTGAACGACATGAGGCTGTGCACGGGACATGTGAGAACTCACACAGTTCCAGGATTCTATGAATTCCGCGACTGATGCTCATTCTGTCAGCTGTTAAGATAACGGTAAGAAAGCCTTCAATCAAGAGGAAGGAGACAGCAGAGCAGTGTCCTCCCCCAAGAGAAAAATCATTTAACTACTGTCTAGCAGGTACGTAGAGGGGGAGGCTGAGAGGTGGCTTCCTGCCAGGAATTTACATCACATTCAAAGACAGAGAAATTAGGAGATGCTTAGTTACTGAGACCACACGTGTGATCTAAAGCCCCAAAGCACATGTTAACCATGCCTTGCATGACACAGGTGCTCAGCTCGGGTGGATGGGGAAGCCAGGTAAGGGTTCTTCCAGCTGCACACAGGCCAACAGGGATGCAAGGACGGTGGAGCAGCCCAGTGTGTGGGCAGGTGAGCTGGGCTCCGGAGCCAGGGCCACGCGCTCCGCCTGAGTGTGCACTGGTTCCTCATCAGTCACAAAGGACAAACGAGAGTTATTCTATCAGGTGTCTATGAAAACAAGACGTGTGAGGTGCCTAGGCTGGCACCAGGAACACCGCACTTCCTCAACAGATCTACGCATAAAACACACACCTGCCTCTCAGGAGCGACCCAGTGTGTGTATGCGTATGCATGTCTGGGATGAGAAACAGGACAGGCATGTGCTGCCCAGGGTCAAGGCCTCCAGGGTTTTCCTGACTCTGTGAGTCCTGCGAGGTGCAGTAGCTGCTGTGTAAGGCTGGGAAAGGCAGCTCCAGGGCTGAGGGGTGGCATGGCATCACGTTGACAAGCCCTGGGCACCGGCCCAGCCCAGAGCTTTGCTGGATAACCACAGGTCAAGCCCACGTTGGTAACCAGGGCAGCTGTGGACAAGGGAACCAGGCGGCAGCTCCCACCCAGAGAGGAGCCAGAGGAATGGGCAGCAGAGGGCTTCACGTGCTAAACCAATGTCACAGTCCCTCTCCAAAGTGAACTCGCCAGGAGTTACAGGTTGACTTAAATGGAGAGCCATGCATGACCCAATGCCGCTTTCGGAGACCTGCGTCCCAGAGGCAGCTCTCACTCCATTGGCTCACCTTCCTAGATACAGGCCACTCTCACAGGGAAATGTGCTTGCTCAGCGGCTGAACCGAGAAGTCCCCTCCTTAAGTAACAGAACCTTTCCAACAGGGAGTAAAAATCAGTCCCCCCACCATCTGACTTATACTGAAAACCAAAAACTTAACACGCCTTTGAAGACTGCAACATCACACACAGAATGACAGACAACACAAGCAGGCCTACCGGCTGCTGAACACCCGGCTCCCGCGCCGGGGCTACCTCTGTGGTTACATAAGGGCAGAGGAGAACAAAGCCCGCTGGGTGCTGAGCGCTTCTTCAGGTTCAATTTGCTTAAAGACAGACAGCCTGATATCATCTCAACGGAGAGGCAGCATAGGCTCCGTTCAGAAACGGGAGGGAGAATGAACGTTCACCTGCACGAAACTTCCAAAGCTGGGCCAAGACACTGAGGGGGTCACTGTCATGCGACCGAGCAAGCTCTGAGTGCACTGTGCCTCAGCAATGCCAGGGTCTCTTCTGGTGAAACCTGGGCAGGAGCAGCCGCCCTTCAGAGGGCACTGGGGCAGCGATGGAAACCACCTGCGAGAACCCTGGGCGAGGAGGCACAGAATCAGAGGCCCACGCAGGTGGGGCAAGTCTTCCACGGTGGAGGACATAGGGATGGAGCCCCGAATGCGATTTCTTAACACTCTTCCTTCTGCCCAGGAAGCAGCCTGCAGGAGAGAGACTGCCTGAACCATTTTGAGGCCCACGACCCTTTAGAGACTGCACTAAATCCAGTCCTCCGTTACACCCACTCGTCTCCCAGGGGCTTCAGCAAGAGCCACAGTGGAGAAGCTGTTCACAGTCCACGAGAATCCAGTTACTCTGTGGTTCAAACACGATGCCGGCCAAGGGCTAGCAGAGGGCTCACGGCTGCTCTCCAGGCTTGAGGGGGGTGGCTGCACCCAGCGGAAAACCACGAGCCCAGTGGTAGTGTTCTCACACACTGGATGGAAGGAACACGTTCTGACGATGCAGGCAGAGGGGAGGAAAGAAGATCCCTTTGCAAAAAGCAGGCAGGAATCTCAGATACACACATGCAACTAATATATATCAGCTAAGGTCCGACCGACCTCACCTAAAAAGGTTCAGATTTGAAGAATCTTAATACTCCAGCTAAATTAAACTTTTACCTCCCAGTACAGAAAGGGACCCTACAAAAGTCACTGCTTCTGAATGTAACATGGTTTGTGACCTTGAACTACAGAACGGGGAGAGGGGGCCACGTGGTAATAATAGGTCCCAAGTTGGACCTGGGGTTAGTGGACAGCATTCAGCATCTTGAACTATGTTGATGGCGGGGGGCAGGTCGTGTCCCAGGGAAAGGACACTTGGGTCTCCCGCCACCCGCTCTCATCCTCCTCTCTTAAAGGGACACTCGGCAAGATAATGAATCCTTTAAATGTTACATCTTCTGCTGTGCATTATTGTGCTGTGAAACTCTTCAGATCAAACACTCATCAAGACGATTACAAAGTGGGCTTATAAGAGGGGCTGCAAGGGAGTTGTGTGAAAAGAAGTGGAAAATTAAAGCTGAAGCCTTCGAAGAAAGGGCTTAATTTACTGGCATGTACAGTATGCAAATGAGATTACTCTCAGCTTAACAGCATCATTTATGTCCATAATAACGGCATCATCATTACAGGGCTCAAATTAAATTACACCATAATTAGCATATCAAAGTGATTGGTTAAAGTTTAAAACAAATACCCAATTTTGTTAATGAACAGCTGTAATCGTCATGTACACTTCAGTGAAAACTCTCTAAACAAATATATGTTTTAGAAGAGAGGAGGATTTTTTTTTTAAGCAGACAGGTCTATAGCAGGGGTAAATTACCTAAAAAAGAATGACACGGGACTATTCTATTAATGTTAATGTATGCTGATCATTTTCAGGTAATAAAACACTCTATCAAAACAAGGCTTCGCTTATATTTAGACACCTTCCCTGCTCCTGATAGTGACAAACCAACAGAGACCTGCTTCCCCCGGAGGCACTGATGACGAGGCAGGGGTGACCTGTTTTGAACAAGCGAAGGACATGTTCAATAACTTGCTATTGCTAAGCCCCCATGCTTATTTAAAAGGCATCTGCGTTCAAACTGTGCCCAGCCGAAGCTGATTTCTCTCCCCACTGCAGAGAGGAGGGAGACGGAGCAGGAGAAACTTGCTCAATTTATGGGCGAGACCAGAACGCTGTCACATTGATGGCCTGATAAGAGCAGACAGCTCCAACTCCTTCCTCCTCTCAGAACGCAGCCTCATCGCAGCTTCAGACGCGCAGCTGCAACAGGGAGGTTTCTGCTCCTCCAGGGTTAAGATTCACCAGGAGGTGCAGCCGCTGCTTCCTCACCCTTAACCGGGGTCAGCGTGCCCACACATTTGACCACGCTCAACAGTAATACTAATGCTGTTTTCAAACCTTTGTTATACCCATTTAACCTCAGAAGAGTTTCTGCACAAAATGGTGTGACGCTCGGCTTGAGAAGGGCGCGCTCCGCGCCCAGGACGGCCCCCCTTTGTGGGAACACACCCGTGTGCCCTCTGCTGCATCTGTGAGGGTAACCACCACCGAGATACACAGCAAGCCAAAATATATTTTGCCCAAAAGGGGGGGAAGCACTTTCAAATATACTTAACAAGCAAATTGAATGTCTTATTAAAATCGTATTATCTAAACAGTGTTCAAAAATTTAAAGAAAGTAGCTTTTCATTTTATTCAGCGAGGAATCCATTAAAGCTCAGGCTCTGAAGTAGTATGTAAATTATGTGCCTTTCAAGGTACAGCTAGGGCAAATTCACTCCATCAACTAATGATGAGCCTCATTATGTGCAGGGAGGATTCATAATGAGGCAAGAGCCACCCGCCATTCCATGTTCTAACATAAATCCCTATAAAATTTGAATATCTCCCCTTCTAATTAAAGGCTAGTAATTCCAATCACCCCTTCAATGGCCCCAAAGTAAAAATGCCCCTCTTTAAAAGCACAGACTACAGTTCTGTGTTATATTTCTAAAGCAGTACTCGATTCTGTTTGGACACGGAACCCTCCACTCAGATATGTTTCACGACAAGCATAAGCAGCAGCTTCTGAGACACAAACTTTGGGGCTGTTCAAGCTCATTTTGGTTAAATACGCTGGATTTCTATTTTGCAAAGAGCTGCACCTTCCCACGGCGACAGTGCCTACCCGGAGAAGATCCACAGCCCGGAAACCAACAGGAATGTGTGAGTACAGCAATAACGAGGAATGAAAACCTCAGCACGCGAGTGCATTCGAGAGCTGAGGTGCTCAGGGAGAGCCAGGAACGGTGGCATGTTCGGAGACCGCGTGTGGACAGGGATGTGTTTGCATCTGCTTGGAATGGCATCCTGGAGTCTGGAACTCGGTGCACACTTCAACTGATGGACGGGACGGGGCTGTACCTCTTAAGCCAGAGACCATTACAGACCTGTCTGTAAACCGACTTTGCTCTTTCTTTTTCTTTTTTTTTTTTTTAACTAAACACTATAGAATGAGAATAGAACATTGCCAAATATATTTATTATGATTAATAGCTTGTGAGATCCCTCAGCAAGGCTTAATTTGCTCTGGTTTTCAATTATGAATCTGCAGCACTCCGTTCCAGGCCCCTGTTCAGAGGGAGGTGCGTAGCTGTGGTCTTTATTGTACCTGCCACCCAGCCAAGCACAATTAGCTAAAACCCCACGCTGCAGCGCGCCTCCAGCAGAGCCACAGATCACGCAAAATTAGAGAACAAAATAACTGAGAAATAAGAGAAGGTGTCCAGGGAAGGAAAGCAATTAGAAAAGAAAAAGACAGGTTAGTCGCCCCAAAACACCTTTACAGTGAAATTGAAAAGAAAAAAATTACTAGGACTTTGATGCTGATGGAGTCCTTACAGAATCTAATGAGGAAATCGTCAGCAGCCATCACAAATTCAAGCAGCCCCCCCAAATATCTGAATGCCAGCTCGGGGGCGAAAATGCACACAGTGTTAGGTGAGAGGAGACGTCAGGACCTGGCCAGCCTACTCCACTCAAGACTGCCTCTGTAAGTTGAATAAAAATAAACTCCACTGGATAGGAGCTGCCACAGAGCACGCTCATCCCTCCGCAGCTCCAAGCCTGATCTCGCCACCCCCCCTTTAGGTCAGCCACTCATGCATTAGGAAGGCAACCCTCCCAGGAACTCAGCCCTCCCCCAGCAGAGTTGAGCAACCTACCTTTGTTCTGCAGTCTCAGATAATACCAGGCAAGCATGAGGAGTTGGAAAAGACCAGGAGAGTTGGAGGAAGAGAAAAGGGGGTGGGGGAGCAAAAGAAACACCCCAGGTAGCACAGGACTGGAAGAAACAGGAGGAAAGCCTGCTCAGGAAAGTGCTGTTTTCCGCAGTGTTTACACCAGTGAGTACCCACCTCTGCTTGGTCACCTACAACTGGTGCCATCTTCTGTTTTTTTAAATCGATGCATGACAATTAAAAGCAACTGCACCTCTCCTTCCAAGGGGGACCACAAAAGACCTCCGCAGGATTTTCTTCCCAGCGTCTTTATCTCTGATGAGCATTACTTGGAGTGACAAAGGTCCCTGGCTAAGTCAACATTCCTACCTCAGTGTTCCTAGCACAAGGCTCCGGAAGCCCAACTCATGAGACGCCTTTGCAAAACACGGAATTAATCCAGAGCCCTGGGATGAAGGGAGAGGGAAAAGGCAGCAAGAAAGAAACAGGGGAAGAAAAAGGAGCTGGCTTACATTTCCCAGCAAAGCGGCACGGCGGGGCCGCGAAGGCATGAGGACAGGTTTGCACTCCGCTCGGCGGTAGAGCAGAGTTCGGGAGGATTTATTTGACACTTATTTTCCGGGGAGCCTTCGGTGGAGTTGTGGCGTTTGTTTCTTATTGTCTGAGGCAGCCAGGCGCTTTCTCCGGGAGGGGGCCTCTCAGTCCCTGGCTTGGCCGCCTCTGGTGGGGAGGTGACCATATTAGGATCTGCATGGTAAAGTAAACAATAACACAGTTGCAATGAAATGCAATCTTTTCTCCAGCTAATGGTGTTGGGGTCAGCTCCGTCTTCCAGCCATTCCCACTGATCCTGGTATCCCAGTACAAACTGCCTCTCTCTTTTTTTTTTTTAAAGTGTTAGCTGTTTCCAAATCTCTGACTGTAAATTTGCTGAGAATGTTTGCAATGTAAGAAAAAGCTTTTAACATCCAAATAAAGATTGTGCCAGTTTAATCATTAAAGGGGATGTGAATTTTCAAACCCTTGTAGAGATTTAGATCCAAGCCTTGCCTATCACTCAGCAATCCCCCAACCCCGATCCTTCCCTGAAGGTTAAAATTACCTGGTCATTTAAAAGTACCTTCTAAATAAATCAGATTTTCACAGAACAAGACCATTACCTTCATAAAAATTCCATATTCACATACTGCCACTGAGTGAGGAACCTTAGCTGTTCATGCACCCGAAATCTCTGCGATGGTTACTTTTGCATGCTAAAGCTCTTTGCCACCACCTCAACCCCTAAACCCCCTCAAGGAAAAGAAAGGAAGCAGTGCTGGCAAATCATCCTTTAGACATCAGTTAATAAAATAAA
Source organism: Aplodontia rufa (assembly GCA_004027875.1). Lineage (NCBI taxonomy): Eukaryota > Metazoa > Chordata > Mammalia > Rodentia > Aplodontiidae > Aplodontia > Aplodontia rufa. The sequence continues at coordinate 95,407 of PVKS010000693.1, read as the reverse complement.
AATATTATCAAGAATGAGTCTCCAAAATGTGACATATTTAACACGAGTTCTCCAGGTCCAAAAACAGCAATAAAAGGTGAGGCACGTTTCCAGCTACTCTAAGACGCCAGCTCCCCCACACCCAGCCTGCAGTGGAACATCCCCTGCAAAGGTCAGGCCTGGCAAACCAGCAGGATGGCAAGCGTTGACGGGGACCAGAGGACAGAGCTGGAAGGAGCCCAGCAGCCAAGCCAGCCAAATGCAGAGAGGGTTGCCTGCCCAACCCTGAGGAGGTGACACTCCAGCTGCTCTCAAGCAGGCTCCCTGAGAGACTGCCAGAGGAGGGAGCTTCCACATCCCCTGGCGTCCAGGCCACCACAGCATCACCTGCGAGAACCCCAGAAAGCACTTCCTTCCCAGGCCCAGAGGCTAAGCGTGACGCGTGCCCAAGAGCAGGGCAGGAGAATAAGTGATACGTGTAATTATGATGGAAGTCGGGCGGAGTGTGCAAATGAAATGTACATGGGCCTGGAGAAACTTCCAGAGCTCAGAAAGAGCTCCTCCCAGCCTGAACCTGCCTCTTAATCAGATCCCTATCACACAGAAACTCAAAACCCCTGCAACTCATGTTTTATTAAAACATGTTTAGCATTCTTCTTAAAGATAGGTTTTAACCCCAAATACCCATGAAATTAAATCTCCTATGCCACTTATCTGCACTGCTGGGCAAAAACTAAAGTTGAGCTCAACAGAGAGATAGGAAAATCAATAAATCACACGAAACAAGTAGCGGTTCAAAAGTTCAAAGATATGACGGCCAGTTCAGTGCGTCTTAGCACTCCCCAGTAATAACCCGCTCCAGTCCCTCCTCATGGAGACAATTCTAGGGCAGCGTTTTCATTAGCCCATCTCATGGAAAATTGCTAGCTATTTATGTATACGCTAAAATAAATTAGCCATTTCATCGAGCAGTGTGATTCTTATAAAATACATTAACACAATACTCGATTTTCCAGTCGGAGTAAATAAATAAATCAATACATTCAATACTGGGTGATTCTTTTATTGTGGCGCTATAGCTCTCAGCATAAGTGTTTTTATTGGGTTTATTTGTTTCAATAAAAATTGAAATGGGCCAGTGATCTCAGCACTAGCATCTTTAAAAAAAAAAAAGCCTATCCAATATTTGGGAAAGTATTGTGCAGAACATTCAAACTTATAATTTTATTCAAAGATCATTTTCTTCCTGTGTTCTTCTGCAACCTGATTGTGATGGGCTTCACAAAGGGAAAGGGGGATTCTGCCAGGTGTTTGACGTCCTGGTGTTTCCCTGCCACAGACCCAGGATGGGATGAGGCTTCTGGGAGACACTGAGCCTCGCAGAGTTGTGACCTTCTGCCCGGAGTGCAGGGCAGGGAGAGGAGACGGCAGGACAGATGGCCTCCTCCGTCATCCACTGTGGCACCAGAACGCCATGCCCTGGAACCCTGGGGGAAGGAGGAGGCTGTGCTGGAGCCACAGTCCTGGGGGTAAGGCCTGGCATCCTAGCACGAGACTCCCAGCAGGTGAGTCTCTCTGCCTGACCCTCTGTGCCCACCTGCCCTGGGTAACTGTCCCCCGACTCTTCCTGGGGAAGCCATCCCTGCTCCGAGAGGGTGAGGCCTCTCAGTTCCAGAGGGTGGAGCTCCTGGCCTCCACCAACCAATCATGCACTCCCCTCTGCCAGCCACACCCACCGGCTGATGGACAGACATGGCCCAGCCAGGACACCCAGCTCCTGGCACTGTGTGGGGACTCCTGGGAGAGAGAAAGAGCCCTGCTGGCTTGTCACACTTCAGCAGAGGGCGGTGGGCTTGTTCCCACCAGGAGAAAGTAGGCTGGGGGGGGGGGGACGGAACCAGGGAGCCGACCTGACACGTGTGGCAGGTTTCCCACGGTGCCCAGAGATGGTCCTCCTCCTGGGCTGATCAAATCCGCCAGCCTAGTAAATTCACACAGTTGCTCAGCACCTACTGCCGGAGGTGGATCCTGTGACACCACGGGGTTGAACACGAGAACCCCAAACAGAAGAGGTCTTCCACCCCAGCTCCCCAACTCTCCAATGCCTGGCGCTCTCCATGGGAACGCCCCAGTAACAGCATAGGTACCCACAGGTGCAGCAGCTCTCTGCACCCTGTGGGCTCTGTCACCCCATGTAATCACCCAGCAGCCCACAGTCAGGAACGCAGGGCGATCCCACAGTTCCTAAAGGAGAGAGACAGCACGAGGTCTGGCAGATGGGGGGGGGGGGCAGTCGGCAAGGGCCAGCGCCACTAGGTGAGCAGCTGCCGGCACACGCCTGCCTCCAGCAGAGGCTGCAGCCAGGTCTCCAGCTCCGATGGGAAGCTGGGCTGGGTGTGGCAGCAGGACAGCAGGACTCCTCTGACCACTGTCGCTGGCATAAAACTCCAGAGGGAAGGTGAGAGAGGAGAGCAGTCAAGTGGCTGGCTGGCAGCAGGCCAGCTCAGCACGCTGGCTGTCCCTTTCCTAAGGCTTTTGAGAGAGCTCAGCAGATGCTGGGAACCCCGGGGCAACCCCCTAGCAGGGGACAAAGACAGAAAGGAACCAAGTGGAGAGTCCTGCAGAAAGAGGGCAGTGACACAGACAGAAAGGGACCTCAGTGAGCGACACCCACAGCAAGCCTCACCGTGAGCACCCTGTGAGCTCCCTCGAGCCTCGGACCTGCTCCAGAGGGGACGAACCACCAGAAAGCCACTAAGTGCAAGAGGAAGGCACAGAGGGGTGAGGCAGCATGTCCAAGGTCACACAGCTCCCAAGGAAGCGCCAGGATCCGAACAGAGGCTGTCAGCCTCTAGAGCCCATGCTGCACCACAGCGCTGTACCTTCCATATCACACGTGACACGCACACATGTGTACCACACACATCGTATAACTTACACGTGCGTAATGCATGTGTGTAAATGCAGGAACGTGTATATGATACTCAAAATCAACATACACGGCCAGGCCTGGTAGCACCAGCCTGTAATCCCAGGGACTTGGGAGGCTGAGACAGGAGGATCACATGTTCAAGGCCAGCCTCGGTAACTTGGAGAGGCCCTGAGTAATTTAGTGAATAAAATATAAAATAAAAAAGGGCTGGGGATGTGGCTCAGTGGTTAAGTGCCATTGGGTTCAAACCCTGGTACCAAAAAAAAAGCGTGTGTGTGTGTGTGTACGTGTTTATTAATACATAGACGTGCCTGCAAACACCCACTGACACTCACAGGCAGATTCCTACCAGTTGGCCAAATATTCTTGTCTTCAGCACCCGCAAACCTGAATCCCCAGGACAAACTACAAAACTCCTGCAGGAGACCAATCTCAGCGTGAAAATGTCCCTCCAGAAGCTGCCGTCTTGTGACTCAGCTGAGCGCACATCGGGAGAAGGACAGGCTCACAGGCCACACTTGCTGAACTCAGGACAGCCCTCCCCTGGGTGTCCCACACCCAGCAGAGGTGAGACATGGCACCTGTCATGATGTGCACACGCTGCTTTCCTGCCCCAGAGACCCGGCAAACTGAGGCTCAGCTTCCCGAGCGAGCAACCGAAAGCAAACAGAACCACGGGCGCTTCGCCCCGGCCACCCCTTCTGTGTTCCAGGGTCAAAATCCTTAGCGATTCTCACGAGGCCAGTTATTAATGACAACGTCATTAAACTTTAATCACAGAACGCACGGGTCCCACCTCAAGTCTGGAGGAGAAAAGAGCATGAAAACACAGCCACGTGTCCCTCGTGCAGCACCAGCTGAGCTCTGGAGAGAACAGGTCCCTACAGGAAGCGGAACCGACGCTGCACAGCTAGGTAGGGTCCTGCCTGCTGGGCCATGAGCCCCAGATCCGCCCAGGGAGTCGAGCAAAGCAGGGCTGGGCAGCAACGGACCCCCGCCCAGCTGAGACGGCCTTTCCCAGGACAAGAAGCCGCAGCAACATAAGCCATTGCAGAAGCCACCAACTGCTCTGGCAACCAGATGGCATGAGCTGCCTCATGGGCACTTCCTTGACCTTCACCCTGTGAGAGACACCCACTCGTCACTGGCCTCTTACAAATGGGAAGATGGGCTCAGAGAGGCTGAATAGCCGGCTTTTGGCCACAAAAGCAGCGGAGGGGTGGGGTCCAGATGGGAAGCCAAATTTGGCAGGGTCACGTGACCTTTGGGCATCATATGGACATCCAACACCTGCCACGGAGGAGTGTCAGTCCCCGTCCACAGCTCAGGCCTGTGCCCTGGCCACTGCTACCGGCCTGGAGTGGAAGGCCACCCAGCCCACCCCAAGACATCATGGGTTCCACGCTGGCTCTGCGTGCTGGAGGGGACAGAGGAAGAGGAACAAGCTCCAGCCCTCCTGTCTCCACCCCAGCTGGGAACAAGCACCTCTCCATCTCCTCACAGGGAATCCTGGCCACCCTGGGATCCCTTGCCTCTAACACACCACAGACCTGGAACAGACAATCTTCCCGGACAGAGCACAGGTTTCGACCCTCCTTACCCCCAACATGGTATCCAGGTCACACAGCTGGGCATCTACTGCTGTTGCAGGAGCAGCTGACCCCAGTCACCAGGATCCTCTCACCAGATCTGCAGCCCTAGCAGGGGAATTCGGGGAGTGGCCATCCTGGGCACTGACCTGATCACCAGGATTCTCCCTCCTTAATTGGGGCTGGGAATTCAGGGAGTGGCCGTCCTGGCATCTCTAGATGTGGCCTCCAGGAAAATCTGTAGACCAAGGCCAATGGCCCCTGTAGGAACCACTCATGCACACACGATGCCCAATGGCACTTGTGACAGCACAAGTGTGCACACTTAGACCACCCAGGAGAGCAGCCACCACGGCTGGTAACGAGGGGTGCCCGGTTCACGCTGTTAGACTCCAAAGCAGACTGACCACAACAGCCTCCCACAAGAGTGGCCGCCCCGCCTTGGACCGTGTGCTCTCAGAGATGTCCCATTATCTCCTTGCTCAGCAGAATGACATTCTGGGTTCCTGGGGACTTGGTCTCCAGTTTGAGAATGTTCACATTAACTAAAAATTTTATTTTCTGGGGCTGGAGCAGTGGCTCAGCTGTTTCGGCGCTTGCCTGGCAAGCACGAGGACCTGGGTTCAAACCCCAGCACAACTGAGTGTTGGAGCAACTAAGACCATGTGAAGAAGTAAATAAAGTTGTTTCTCTCTTTCTCTGTCTCTCTCACTGTCCCTCTCTCTTAAAAAAAAAATTCTTTTCTTCTCAATGGATCTTAATAATTTGTCTAAGATTTAAAGTCATCTTGGTCAGGACGACTTCTTGAAAATGACACTCTTCCTCAGAACCTTTTCACTACATCTTTCTGTGAACAGAGCCATGAGGAGATTGTAGATCCCTGTTATCGGGCAACTCTGGGAAAGGTTGACGCCTGCAGATTAGAATCAGGCCACTCTTCGTGGGCCTAGTTGTCATTTAATTTTTTCAGGGCAGGAAAAGCGTCCAAGTTGCTCTGTTTGGGACATTGTTGGATGAACACTCAGTAACTCCTGGTACTGTAGAGGACAGGTCCTTCACCAAAGCTTCTTGGGCATCCAGTGCGTCTGTCCTGTCTCTGCCTGGGAAGGTCCACACGCAAGCGTTCAGCTCATGTAACGGAGTGCGGAGACCCTGCAGGGGATAAGCACGCCCTGCCCTCAGGAAGCTGGGGCAGCAACCGGAATTCAGAACCCAGGATCCTGGGCATGGAGGGAAGCACCTGGAACTGCGCTCTCAGCAGGTGGATGAGCAGTCTGCAGAACGAGCCCGAGATGGGACAGACCCCAACCATGAGCAAAGTCAACAAAGAAGGAGGCTGGCCCACTTGCCTTGACGTCAGAGCTGTGGGGGCCAAAGGCGCGTCTCCCGATATGCAAAGATCTGTCTCCTCGCCAGGCTCAACTCAGCTGCGGGGTGACCTCAGTGGGTCGAGTGGGAAGGGAGACCCATGAGGCACACACTGCCGGGTGGCTCTCAACAGCAATCAGATCCTCCAACCGCCTGCTCCTAACACCAAGAAACCACCGTGTTCCCTTCTCAGCTTCGTCTGTAGTGAGTCCCCTAACTTTAACTCTGACCAAAGCTGTAACAGGGATGACTTATCCTCCTTGATACAAGGGACACGAAGAGGCCCAGTTCTTCCTCTCCCTGCTCCATTCCTTTCCTCACCATGCCCCTTTAAATACCGCAGTGAAAGAAGGCGATGCCTGGTGCTTTTGCAGCCATCTTGTCATCATGAGGGAAAAGTTAAACAATGACAGAGATGTGCCAACCTAGCATTTGGACATTTATTAAAGTGCTGAACCAATCTTAGAACCTGCTGCCCTCAGGCCTGTGGGCAGATAAATGATAAATATCCTTAGCTTTGTGCTATTATTAGCAAGGTTTCCTATTCGTGAGGTATTCTGTGAGCACATGCTGATAGACCTTAAATCCCAGGAATGATCACTTCCTAGAGGGAAGCAAAGTAATGAAAGTGTAATTAGCCAATTCTCCCTGGTACCTCAGATGGTTCCGAGAGAAGACAGGAAAGCAGGTCTCTGACTTTAGCGTGTTGCTGTAGAAACGCAGCAGGGCCCCATGACCACACCAGGGCAAGGCCCACAGGGAGGTGCTCACACCCTCCACGCAGGCGGGCAGCACCCCTGCTTCCAGGGAGCACCACCTCTCAGTGTTGGACAGGAAGAAACAGAAGCAGAGAATGAGAGGAAATGCCCGGGATCACGGGTACCAGGACAGTAAGGAAACGGCCGCGCACATGGCCAGGCGGCGGGACCCGGGCAGCGGGGATGGAGAGACCACACCCGGCGCACCTCCCAGTGGGCGCAGATGCTCCCAGACAGGCAACCAGAGGGTCCAGCTGGAGCCAAGGTCAGAGGCAGGCAGGGCCCTTCCTCAGGGCTGTGCCTCCAGGTCCAAGAGCAAGGGACATTCAGCCTGCTGTGTGCCCCATCTCCCAAGTGTTCTGACACAGAAGAAGGAAAGGCAAAAAGAAGCTCCAATGGCAACTGGTGAAAGGAATCTCAGGGTAGGAAAACGAGCTTGGAAATAGGCAAACAGGTTGGTGGCAGCCACACGACCCCAGAGACAATTAGCTCCCAGTAGTTACCACGCCCTGACCTGGCCTGCCGTTCCAACTTCTGGCTGTGCGATCTTGCAAAACTCACTAGACCTCTCTGAGCCTTGGATTTCCCATCTCTAGTAGTGATGTGATAAAAGTCAACATCACCCTATTTGGTTACGGTGAGAATCAAGTGATGTGTGTCCAGGTTCTTACCTGGGACCCAGGATGTGTTTGGTAACTGTTGCCTACCAGCCAGGATCAATCCTGAATGCCTAGGACTGGGACCAGCACCGTGAAGTGCTGAACACAGTACCAGCATGCGTGAGCTGCTACTAGATGGGATTCCTTCTGCCGTGTTGCTCTCTCCTCTCTACACAGCAGTCCATCTTGAGGTGGGATACTCACTGTAAGACACTTTACGTGTTAATAAGCTCCTCCTGCCAACGCGCTACTAGTGGGCTTTGGGCTAAGGAAGACAGAAAGTCCAAAGAGGACGCGTGCATGATAAAGAAGCCAAACAAAATGCGTCATCAAGCACCCAGACAGACGCCGTCCCCCTCACAGCGGGGAATGCAGTCCTTCCAGCTCCTAAGATCGCAGGGTCTTGAGAAAAGAAGTGACTTTCAGATCCTCTGCTTGTAGCTCAAAGTTATTTTTTTGCAATTAACACAAACACTTTATATAATGTGAAGGAAAAGACTTCACTTCCCAATAGATTAAAAAAGATAAGAATGACCTAATGCTCATGCTTTTGGTATTTTAGGGGTGAAGTTCACAATTTTCAACCCCATAAATGGCAAAAACCACAAAAAATTAAAAGATTTAAACGCGTAACTAACCACCGCACCCTTAATCAGACACTATTCGCCCAGCTCCCTCTTCCCTAACTTGCGTTTCCAACCAGAAGAGAATTCTCTGTCAGGTTTCAGCCCCTGCTGCCTCTTCTCGATGGCAGCGTCTCAGGGGACAACTTCCAGCACCCTGTGCTGTGATGGAAACCCACAGACAGTTTGGGCGTGCAGAAATAAGTGCCCCATTCGGAGTCCCCAGGTCTAGGCTGGCCTCCATCAGGGGGCACTGGCTGGCCTCAGAGCCCTGCGAATTCCAGGACCTGTGATAAGCAAGGGCACACTTCATGGTGACATTGGGATCACTGAAAAGTCCCTCTAGTCCAACCTACAGCTGGAGGGACACCGGATGCCCTATCAGCCACAATCACTTTTACTCTCAGTCCTGTGCAGATCATAGAGAAGGTGAATCTCGACTCCACACTGAGGAGGGCTGGGCTCTTAGCCCGAAGCCTCCCCACCGTCTACCCACCAGCTTCCAGCAGCTTCCGCCTGGCTGGGGAGCACCTGCTCTTGGGTTGATCTTATCTATGGGGTAAAAGTGAATCTGCCTCCATTTCTCTTCTGGGTCAGATCTGCTGCATCTCAGAGCTCAGGATGCGAATCTCATTCTCAGCCGGTGTGTCGTCTGTAGGGGGCAGCAGACAGCTCCTGCAGCCACAGCTCAGGAAGACAGAGCCCCCCCCCCCCCCCCCCCCCCCCCCCCCCCCCCGCCAAGCCGTGAGTCAGATCACACCTGCCCCAATAAACACACTTGAAAGCAATGGCACCCCTTTCCGTTCCTGTAAGGACCTGCCACCATTTCATGCCAGATCTTCCCACAGTTAACCTGGGACCTGGAAGCACACCAGGGCAGTCACACAGTGTGGCTGGTCCATCTCCACTATGGTCACCTCTGGGAGAGACACACAAGGTGTTTCCCGGTGAGCAGAGATCAGCCCCTGAGCCACCCTGCATCGTCCCCAAGGGCCACACAGAAAGAAACACCTAAACATCTGTCCCCCAAAATGCTCTCCTTGGGGTGGAGGAGAATGAAGTCTACCTCCCCAAGATGAAGTTAAAAAAAAAAAAATCTAACACTGGGGCTGGAGCAGCAGCTCAGTGGTTACAGCGCCTGCCTGGCATGCAGGAGGACGCAGGTTCAAACCCCAGCACCACGTACACAACGAAGCGTCAGAGCAACGAAAGCCACATGGGAAACTGAATAAAACTGATTCTCTCTTGCTGTCCCTTTCTCTCTTTTTTAAAATCCAACATATGTTCACTATTTGTACTTTGTTTTGATGATCCTTCCTCACTTTTATCCTCTGAATTCTTCCATCTAAATCTCCTTTTAAGCTAATGAGTTGATGGTTTTTTCCTAGGTGGCTCAGGGGTTGAGCTCTAGAGCAATGGTGAATTATTGAAATTCAGCGTGAAGATGCTTCCAGGGTAAGAGTCTATGTTTACTAGCGAAAGAGAAGACTTCCACTCATTTGACTTGTGAGACTGGTACGATCTTCCTGGAAAACCTGATTGTGCTGAGATGAACTCGGATTTGAGGGGAAAGCAGGAGCCATACACACCGAGCTTTATGACAGCCTACTTCTAACAGGGTCTGAGCGAACTAGTCAAGCCATCTCCTAGACACTGGAGGACGCCGAACGTCCCCTCGCCTCCAACACAGGCAGGAAGTAATTAAAGTAAATGAACATGAAATTAAACAGCTGCCCCATAAAGCAGGGTATAAAACAAAGATTATTAGGAAAAAAGACTGTCTTCCCGCTCTCTAGGAATCTCATGAATTGTGCATTTACTCTATTTCTCTTCTATTATTTGACGATGGGTTTTTAGAGCCCGAATTTTATTAGGACCTGCTGGAGGAGGGTCACAGGCAGTAGCTCAGCCACAGACCTTGGCCCGTCCCTCTGGGTTCTGTGTCCCTGATCTGAAATGCTCGGGACCAGAAATGCTTTGGATTTTGGATTCTTCCGGAGTTTGGAATGCTTGCATATGCACAGAATGAGATCTCTTGGGGGTGGGACCCAAGTTGAAACAGGAGAACCCTTCATGTTTCATAAACAGTTTACATGCAGCCCACAGGGAACCTCCACAGAGCTTTAACGTACCTGTGTTTAGACTGTAACACATCACACGAGGTCAGGTGTGGAATTTTCTGCTTCGTATCAGGCTGATGCAAAGATATTTCCTATTTCAGATTTCCAGATTCGGGGTGCTCAGCCCAGGAAGAATTTCCAGCACCTTAGACTCTGTATGGAGCCATGTGTGCTGAGACAGACTCATCCGACTGGTTTCGTGTCCAAGTATGAGCTCTCCTTGTTCAACCCATCACAGAGCCAAGCTCTCAGTCCCTACAGGTCTCAAGCCTCTGTGCCCTGTCCTGTCTACGACACTGTTCAGGTGGCGGCAGGGGCCCTTCACCCCTGGAGCCATCCAGAAATTGACTCTCTCTGCAACGTGGGGAACCACCTGCACCCAGTGCTGCTAGCAGGGCAAGACTGGCCCTCGGTGCCCCCTACCCTCCCGCTGTCATGGTGCAGGTGTGTGACATACAACAGCCTAGTTCACCAAGAGGGTAGAAACCCAGGCAGCAGGGACTTTGGCAGAGGCAGCCCTGCTCTGTCGCGAGGTCAAGCTGCCATGTGCTGGGGTCTGTTCTCCTTCCTTTCCCGTCCCAACCTTCTGTTCCTCCTGAGCTGCTTCCCATGACCCAGCACAGCCTCTTCCTTTACGGGGGCCACATGTGATCTCTGCTCCACATGACACAAGACCCCTGGCAGCAGGACGGACACAGGGAGGCACATGGTTGATCCTGGCCACCCGAGGAGGCCGAGCCCACCAGACCCAAGGGAAGGGACACAGGAACTCAGTGCAGCTCCACGCTCCTCTGTCGGGGCCTCTCCCATGGGCAGCATAGAACGTACACATCTCAGAAAGAGCAGCGGACATGGCTGCTAGCAGGACACCCTCTTCCCAGTTCTTCACAGCACAGATTTGAAGATATTCGAAGAAAAGAAAACGGTAAAGAAAGGAGGACACGTTAAAGGAAGAGGTCACCAGAACGTGCAAAAATGACCAAACGGATCCTAAGCACTGTGACCTCTCCATCTGGGAGTTCAGGGGCCGTGGCTGATCACTGCTATGTGTTTCTCAAGCGTCCCAGTGAAAACACCATAAAGTTTAGAAGCAGACACCCCCAAGGGTCAACAACATCTGCCTTCCCTGTACCAGCTCCGTGACTCAAGCAAGTTACTTGGTCCTTCTGCACCCTCGGTTTCTTCCTCCATAAAGCAGGGATGACAATCTCACCTCTGCCTCATAAACCAACTGGCAGCAGCAAACAGGGTAATAACTGCAAAATCCCTTGCGGTCCTGATGCACAGTAGGCCTCAACAGAACAGAAGTCACCTTTCCCGTGCTCACCAACACATGCAGGACACTTACAGCTATGCTGTGCGCTCTGAGGCACAGAAAAACACATGAAATAGCTCCTTACCTCCAGGCACGAATTTGCGGCTTTCACATCTGAACAGAGCACACTAAAACCCAGAGCAGACCTGAACAAACAGGCTTGCGGGAGCCGGACTCAGGAGTGAGTCACCCCGGCTGGAGGTGGAGAAGGCTTCACAGAGGTTACCTTCAAGCGAAGCCACGGAGGCCAGGAGGATGCTAACAGGGAAAGGAGGAAGAGAGGGGGACCAAACTCAAGGAGCAGGAGCCAGCGCTCTGTGGGCTCAAGGGCAGAGCACGGAGAGGAGAGGACTGGTCTGTGCCCACCTCCCTCATGCGGGGAGCCAGGCCCCACGAGGCAGCCACGGACTAGGAGAGGAGGCAGGCAGAGTCGAGGCCTGGGACCCAGAGTGCTCTTCCTGCAGCAGGGAGGCCTCAGAGCGAGAGAGGCAGGGCAGGCAATGCCAGGCGACTGCAGGAGAGGGGGTGCTCAGCAGGGCTCTTAAAATGGACTTCTGACAATAGCCCCATGTAAGAATGGAGGAGCTGCCCCCAAGGCACGGGGACAGGGCTAAAAGGCCGCCAGGAGAGCCCGGTTTGAGACCTCCGACCCTACGGAGGGTGCCACACCTGTGTCCTCTCTTCACTCTCTGCACACTGGGGCCAATGGCAGTGATTCCACACAGTTACTACGAGGCTCCAGTGACCAGCCAGAAGGACTCTATGGACAGCACACAGCACTCAGCGAGCAACGCCTGCTGGAACCTCTGCCTTTCCGCATGACCAACCGCCCAGAAGGGCGAAGGATGACATGTCCCCAGTGACCAAGGTCCCTGATGGCTGCTCCTTAGGTTGGACAAAGCCTGATCTCGTCATCTGCAAAGAGATCCAACTCCTATCAGCTGCCAGCTTCTACAGTCAGACGAGACAGTTTGTAGATGAATGACCGGCATAGAAAGGAGGAGAATCACTGGGCACTGATGCGGGTTTGTGATAAAACAAAAAATGCCTTGGACCAATGAAAGGCCCGTCTATAAGACAGAGGCCCTCACTCAGAACCTCCTGGTGCCCACCAGCGTCGGGAGGGGGCTGAACCACACACACTCCTCCTGCCCCTGATGCCCCTGGCCTGTGCAGCCAGCAACTGGCAGGGTGGGGGTGAAGCCCAGTTACAGAGGAAGGGGGAGCAGATGTCAGGAAGGGCCCAGGAAATCAACCGGCATTCAGGTGAGGTGGGGGCAGAGCTGAAATGTGTTTTAAGAATTAGTTCACTTTTGTTACCTGTCCTACACTCTTATGTTTTATACTTTAACACAAAATTGAGCTAGGTGTGGTGGTGCACACCTATAATCCCAGTGACTTGGGAGTCTGAGACAGGAGGATTGCAAATTCAAAGCCAGCCTCAGCAACTGAGCAAGACTCTGCGTCAAAATAAGACATAAAAAAGGTCTGGGAGGGCTGGAGTGGTGGCTCAGCGGTTTCGGCGCTTGCCTGGCAAGCACGAGGACCCGGGTTCAAACCCCAGCACCATGTACACAACTAAGTGTTGGAGCAACGAAGACCATGTGAAAAACTAAATAAAGTTGCTTCTCTCTAAAAAAAAAAAAAAAAAAAGGTCTGGGAATGTGGCTCAGTGATTAAGCACCCCTGGGTTCAATCCCAGGTTCAGAAACAAAGAAAGATGAAGGCAAGCATTCACGTGCTCCCAAACACTGCACGGGTGCTACTTAATTTCATCATTCTAAATATTTGGACCAACTTCTGCAACTCACAATTTGGGTGAACCTCACACTGAAATGAGAGCAGATCCAGGGCGGGGATGAGCAGAGGGCAGGATAGGGGCATGCATCGGAGGGTGGCTTGCAGGGGCTGTCACCGGGGCTGTCACCAGGGCCCAGGAAATCTCTAAGTCACAGGCACAGTGCAGTGGCTTTCTTTTCACACTGAAATCTAAGCAAGAACCTCTTCCTGTAGCAACCTGACACTCAGCAGCTTTCTGGATCACCCTAGATGATCCTAAGAGGCAGGATGGAAGCGCATCCTGCAGAACAGGGCATGGGAAGCTCCCAGGAAAGGAGGGATCAGCCGAAGAGGTGCACCAGGAGCAGGTGGGTATGCACCTGCTAGAGCGACAACGGACCATCGGGAGAACCCAATGCGGCCAGCCCTCTGCCTCTGAGTACAGGGCATGGGAGGTCGGCTGGGTTAGAATTTCCGGACAGTGGTGTAGTCCTAGCTGATCTCCACCACTCACCCGCTCCTCAGATCACATTGCTAATAAAGTTTAGAATTTGTTAAGCCATTAACTCTGCATTTCCTTCTTTTGGGTGTCCTATTAAGCTACTCAGGAGTCCCCTGGGCACATTAAGGTAAAACAGAAAGAGCCCACTAACATAGTTCAAGATAAGAATGCAGGGTATTACACACCCTATCATTTATGCCTTTTAAAGTAATAGAGGCCTCCCGCAGGGCCACCGGATATTCAGAGTAATTATCTTACAGCACATTCAGTTTTAGGCTGTATTCTATATTTAATAAATCTGTATAAATAATGCCACCTTTAATAAATTTTCACTAAGTTTTCAACACAATATAAAACACTTTAATAAAAAAACTTAGTTTTTCATTTTTTTTTAAACTTTAGTTTATAGTTTTGCAATTTGGAACTAAAATCAATTGTAGTATTCCCCCCACACACAGGTTTAAGTAAGAAAGAAAAAAAAAAAAACCCCAAAGATAAGCTCACTGGTAAATTACATGAAAAAAAGATTTTTATTTCGGAGACAATGGGACCAAAGTATTGTAATGGAATGCTTAGATCTGATGTAATGCTGTGATTAAAGAGATTTTTCCCCTTCTGGATTACCCAAAACAGAAGAAGCGGAGACTATGAAGAGGGTCAGCAAGCTGTGTAGACCAAAATCATGCTACTGAGAAGTGGTGTGGGGTCCAGGAGCTTCCAGAAATGACTGAGTCTTGGTGACCTGCACTGGCCAGGCAAGGCACACCCAGGTCACTACCAGGAGGATCCAGCAGCAAAGCTCTTGCATAGAGAACACGCGTACCACTGCAGGTCCAAGATGAAACCCAACCTTCCCAGCTCACATCGTTCTGCAGCACACGAGTTTCCCGGAAAAACTCATTTCAGAGCTGATAATGAAGCATGCTCCATTCATCTGTCCATCAGTCCACTCCACAAATGCCACACAGCAGAAACCCAGTGCTGGGACATGAAAAGGCCCAATCCGGACTCTCAAAGCTAGCATGAGCCTCTACAGGGAAGGGAGAGGGGCTAAGGCTGAGCCTAACGCCCCTAGAAATAAATAAGCAATATAATTTTTATACTCGTGCTTTACTTTCAACATCAAATTTATGTAGAAAAGAAAAAGGCTGCCCTTTGTAGGGGGAAAGAAGTCAGCGGATCAAAAGCATCATTAATCACTGTCTCTTTTAAATTAAAAGGTTCGCGAAAAGGTGGGCACACAACCAACGTGGGAAACAAATCACTCCCCGCGCCGCGCGGGGGTCAGAGTCTAAATGGGCGAGTCCTCTGTATTTACCCAGCTCATCTCCTGCGTAATGGATTCGGAGAAGAGATTTCCGCCAGGGCTCTGCTAATTTGAGGCTCTGCTTCTGCTTTTTAAAAATGACACTTAGGGGGCTGCTCCAGCCTTATGAGGGGAAAGCAGCCTTCCTGGGGTTCTCGTCGTCCCTCTCACAGTGTGACCCAGCAGATCCAAGCCACAGACAGGGTGCACCCTGAGGCCTCCACAGGCCTGATCCTGGTGGAGCAGGGGCCATGGGATGCACCTGCAAGCTGGCCAGCCCTAGGAGGCAGACAGGGAACAGGCCCAGAGCCCCTGACAAAGGACTTTTCGTGCAGAGTATGCAGCAAGCAGGAGATGCCCACGGGCTCCTAGGGAGGGCAGCATCTCTGCACGACCGCCCAGGTCAGGGCAGAACCTATCTCCTCCCCGTCGGTGGTCCAGGTGGGGCTGGTGCAAGGATAGAAAGGAGCATTTTCTGTCTGGGACACAGCCAGCATTCCCTCCTGGGCAACACCTACCCAGGGGTGCTGGAAAATCTGCCCAAACTGGGAATACCAGCGGCTGCCAGAGGGATGGGCTCTGGGGAACTGGGTTGTGGTGCTGTCAAGGAGGCAGCTTCCAAACGCACAAACGTCCCAGATGCCTCTGACGCACGAGACCCCCCAAAACCTTCTGATCATTTTTCTCTGCTTCCTGAGTCTACATCCATGTTGCAAAGCCAGGAAAATGACTCGCATACTCCAGAAGCGACAGTAAGAGGGCCAGGGCTGGCACAGAGCCAGCGGCTCCACATGCCTTCCGCAGCGCACCCTCCTGACTCCACGGTGGCTTCTACCTCTCTATTTCAGGACTGAGAAACAGAGGCCATGCTTCTGGGGACAGTGGGTCGCAAAGCTGAATGTGACCCTGCCCAGCAGGTGCTCAGCAAGCAGCACCTCTGGCACTTGAGAGCAGTCCCAAGGGACAAAGCACTGCAGACAGAACCAGCTCGGGGCCACTGTGGAGCAGACTCACTGTGTCCCTTGCCAGGCCCCAGCTGCCTGTCTCCCTCTCAACCAGGGAGGGCAGCATGTGCTCGGTGCAGAAGCTGCTGGCTGCAGGCAGTCTTGCCCCGGAAGCAGCTCTGCGGTGTCTGCACTGAAGTTCACAGTGACAAGCAGGAGGACCCTTGCCAGAGCGCAAAAGCGAATCCAGGAAGACGCACTCCATTTCAATAACGAGCAACATCGCTCATTTTTTCACATCTCTGGTTCCACAATGTCCAGGGGCCACTTCAGTAGAAGGAACGCTGCTAGCTGAAGCTGGTGGGTGAAGTCTGGAAGGAGCTCGGCCTCCAGGCCCTGTGTGGCTGGCCACTGGGCCCTGACAGCTGCTTCCAGAACGCCTGCTGGGCCGCACAGAACACCAGCTCCCTAACTGTCCAGAGCCTGGAACTGTGTCCTGCAGGTGTGGGCCACACCTGGCACCCATTCCATCAAGTGTTACTGGAACACAGCCACGCCCAGTCACTTTAGCACAGCCATGCTGCTCCCGTGGCCCAAGGGCAGAGCTGGGGGCTGAGACAGAGAGGATACAGCCTGCCGTGCCTGAAATACTGAGTCTCAATAAAAACATTCTCCCAAGCCCTGGATTACATCACTGCAGCCAGGTTCCCTAAAGGAAGCAGTCCTTCATGGAAGCATCCAGTAAGAGAAGACTGAAATCTCACTACCCCACCTGCTTGGACCACACACATGTCCTACCAAGCGTGAACCCTGCGGGATGGGCCTGGCGGTCAGGAGTGGGCCCTGTCCCTGGCCTTGGAGGAAGCGCCTGTCTCTACAGGGAGGGCTAAAGCGCAGCTCCAGAAATCGTCACTTGTAACTACAAGGGCTCGAGCCAAACGTGGGCTGTGGTTCAACAGAGTAGCTGCGGCCTCACAGAGCCCGAGTGAGGGGAGTCGGGTCTGTAGAAGTGACCTGTGCCTCCACCAACCCACCCCCAGCCATGTGAGCCAGCCCATGCTGGGCAGTCGGTCACGTGCCACACAACACTGCAAGCTATTTACTGGTGGCCAGGCTGAGCATGCTGCAGGGAATCCCAGGATCCGAGAAGGCATCTGTCTAGGCAATGCCACTCAGCAAGTGTAGTACCGCACGACTCTGATGAATGAAGCCAGGGAGATTTCACGGGGGAAGCACGGGGGAGCCCATGGAATTCTCAGTGGAGTCCTGGCATTGGTGCCCAGGATCTGGCCCCTGCACTTGTCATGCTATCATGGACAGGCCAACACCTGGAGACCAGCCTGGAAAAGACTTCTAGCAACAAGAGATCACCCTGCTCTGAGGAGCACTACACAGAAGTGACGGTTTCAAGACACATCACGGGGCTGGAAATGACCAGCAAACGGATAATCCGTGATTTCCAAACGCAGTTCAATGAGAAGGATAGAATGAAGACCTACACGAACTTGACCTCAGGAACAGAGGGCCACAACGGCCTTCTGGAGGGAGGAGTTCAATTCTCAGAACAGAACTGGGACCACACAGGCACTCGGGGGAGCTGATGGGCTCTCTAGTTGCCTTGGCATCTGCCCCTAACTCCTCTGAGGCTTGCTTGCTGAACATGTACCCAAGAGGCCAGGAGGCTCCCAGTGTCCCTGCATCAGCCGTCTGCTCTGATGTCCACTCCCCAGTTACCCTGAGCTCAGCTGTCAGTGGACTCAGGCCACTGGTGGCTGTTCTAGCAGGCACTCAGGGGAGAAGGGAGGAAAGGTGAGGTCTACAGAGTGCTAATACTGTGCTAATATATAATCCTGTGCTAATAACAATCCTGTTGCTAATACTGTGCTTAATTCTCACAGTGACCTTTTAAAAGTGAGTGTGATTTCCGCTGTTTCACAGATGAGGAAAGAGACGCTCAGACAGGTCAAGCAGCTTGCCCAGAATCACACAGCTAGCCTGGCGCTGGCCAAGGAAGTGGATACAGCTCATCGTAGTTCAGAGCCTGCATGTACACATTGAGAAGCCCCACCCAGGCTCCAGAGCAAGGTATGGGCAAGGACTCCTGGAATCTTGCAGAGACTGAGAAGGGGCAACTCCAGGGCTTGCGGTCAACGATGCCCCAACGAGAGAAGATGAAAAGGGCTCTGGGTCCTAGAAAGCCCTGGCAGGAAGCCCATGGCACTGAACCACCACACAGGCCTTGATCACTTCCCCCATCCCTCAGCCAGGCCAGGCTCCAGAGCCAGCCCGAGGGTTCCTCCAGGAGGGGACAGGAGGAAGGACCTAAGCAAGCAGCTGGAGTGGTCAGTCCTTTTCACACACAAAGCGGGGGAAGACAGAGATCTAGGCTACAGAGGAAGTGTCTCCTGCTTCCCAGGCCAGCTCCTGGTGATGGACAGCAATAGGCACCAGCAGGTGCAGAGCTGGACAGACCCAGAAAGAGGTGACAGG
Organism: Aplodontia rufa; assembly: GCA_004027875.1. Lineage (NCBI taxonomy): Eukaryota > Metazoa > Chordata > Mammalia > Rodentia > Aplodontiidae > Aplodontia > Aplodontia rufa. The sequence goes on along the minus strand of PVKS010000693.1, from coordinate 77,043 downwards.
GTTCAGAGGAGACGAGAACAAAGCAACCACGCAGGAGCAGGAGGCCGACGACAAGGGCATCCAGAGGTAGGGGCCATCATGCAGGTGCCTCAAGAGGCAGGCGAGGGGCCCAGGGTGGACAGCAAGCTCCAAGGGGCCCACGCCGTGGCTTGGATATCATCTCCTCCACAAGTTTGGTACGCAGGAGCCAAGGTGGTTCTGGAGCCCAGAAAAGGCAGATGCAAGTTTAACAGGGAAGAACTTGTGTGGGCTCTAGGGCCCCAGCAGGGACAAGACACCAAGCAAGCAAGGAACAAGACAGCGGCCTGTGCAGTGCCTGGAACTGTGACAACTGGGGAGAAATACAGTCACCGAGTCACAGCTCACATGCACCCGGGGTCCCAAGTCTGGACTTTCTGCTCTTTCCAAATCAGATGTGACCCTCAGTCACGGGTGCACAAGAACCCAACTGAGCCCCAACCTTCACGCAAGAATTTCAACATGAGATCATGCTGGACCACGCGGTCGCAAATGCATTAGAAGCAGGGCTCTGGATAAGCTGAGTCACATACGACCACAAGGAGGGCTGCATCGTGTGCGGGGTGAAAATGCTGACTTAGCTAAGGTAACGCACATTTTACAGACCAGTTTCGCCTTCCCCTTACATATTCATGTGGCATGAGCATGAAAGTGGCCCAGGTATCTCTTGGCTTCTAAGTGGCCTCCTGCCATAGACCTATGTGACTTAAGAGTCACTATTGGAGGACAGAAGAGAAGATCCAAACGGAAGAGAATCCAAAGCCAAAGGATTCCAGGGCCAGCACTCTTGAAGCACCAGAGGGCCCACGGAAAGACACAGCGTTGTACCCAAGAGAGCATCCGCGTGTGCCTGCGAATGACAGAGGCATAGGTGGAAACCCCTGCTCCCACGGAGGGCGGAAAACAAGGCCCAGTATATGCAGAAGGGCAGGGTCCTGGAGCTTCGGGTAGGAAATAGACAGTTTGCAAAAGACAACAGGAGAGGCGGGGACGCACTTAGGTAAAATTCTCTAAGACAAAAGAGGCTGAGCCTGGCAAATATTACCACTTCTGGTAGACAAGCTCACAGCTTGCTTAAAAATGTCTCTCAGTTAATGATTTCAAAACGATTTCAGCTTCTCAATTATCATCAGCCAGATGAAGGAGGCAGAAGATAATTCTAAAAGCCGGAGAGTCACACCATAAAGATTAAGACCTCGGGATCCAAGGTGCTTGAGACCTGACGCATGCTATTGCGAAGGCTCCACAGAGCCAAGTAAGCCTCCAAGGACTGGGAGGGGCTAGGGATTGGGGGGTGTGATGAAGAACCCCTCGAAAATGATGAGCTGAGTAATTAAAACGGATCCTCTTCCCTTCTACACAAGGGGAGGCTCAAAGGACACGAGCTGTCACATCACTTTAAGAACAAGTTACCAGGCAACAGCCAACATAGGTTTCTGGAGATACCTCGCGCCAACCCCGGTAACCAAGTGACAGGTGAGGGAGATACAGGGGAGACAGCAGAGGTGATCTCACAGACTTCAGTAAACTCCAGACTGTCCCTCAAGACATTCTCATCAACAGGTCAGAAGAGCAGAGGGGCGTGCCACAGCCAAGGCACACTATCACACATGCACTCTCAGCCTGGGGACCCCAGTGGTGGCCACCTTCCCACCAGGCATTATGGTGTGGATGAGGGGTCCCCCAGGAGCTCGTGGGCGAGACCATGCAAGAATGATGAGATTATGAGAGCTGTGAACTAACGGGTGGATTAATCCACTGACAGGGACTGACTGGGAGGTAACTGCAGGCAGGCGGGGTGTGGATGGAGGAGGTGGGTCACTTGGCTTGTGACTTTGAGGTTTACAATTTGTTCCCATGGAGCAGAGCTCTCTCGGTTCCTGGCTGCCAGTCCTGAGCTGCTCTCCTCCTCCACATGCTTCCACCATGAATGTTCTGTCTCAGCATGGACCCAGAGCTATGGAGTTGGCCAACCAGGGACTGAGACGTCTAAAACCAAGAGCCAGAAAAACCTTTCCTCTTGTATTCATTCTAGCCAGGTCTGTCACAGCAATGAAGAAGCTAAGACACTAAGAATGTTTATCTCCATCATGGAGAACCAGCAGAGCTTCCTGGCAGAGGGAGCTGCCTGAACTCACATCCCAGGGTCTTCCTATCGGCTCCACCCCATGGTGCATCTCTGCACAGGGAAGGGAAGGGACTCAGTCTTTCCTGAATTCAGATATAGGGTCCCTAGCTCACAGAAAGCAGACAGGTGGAAACTCGCTCAGGAGCACATCCCGTCGACCTTCCAAGGCTGTCATTCGGAACTGGTTGCTGCCTTCCAATCCATGGCACCTGAGGGTGCACACGGACTTCTAGAAGACTCCACAAAACAGTTCCAGGTAGCCTCCAACTCACAGATGGCTCCAGGGATGCTGAGAAACTCAGCCTAGAATCCGGTCTACAACTGCTAACCCATCTCCAGAAGACCAGCTTCCAGAGGTCCAAGCACAGAGCATTACCCTGCAGATTCTAACTTCCAAAAACCAGGTGATCCTGATGCAGTTACCAGCACAACCCACAAATGGCTCCTCAAGGCCCTAGGAATGTAACAGCATCGCTTAACTGGGCAGGAGGAAAGGTACGACAACTGCACTGATATTCATGTACACCTGACTTCCTAACAAAGTTCTGCGTTAAAAAGCTGTTTTTCAAAATGTTAGGTACAAGAACACAGGCACACTGTTCCATCCAGAGAAGCCCTGTTGGTTCTGTTGAATTACCAGACGCCCCATCTTCCAAGTAAGCCCCTCACTGTAAACATTTACCAATTTTATCTCAACATCAGGACTAAACAATATTCATTAAGAACCCCAAAGTGCAACACGTAAGTAAATCAAACCTTTGATGCTCAATTTTGCAAATTTCATGGGCCACTAGGGATAATTAAAAGGGCAATTATATAAAGTTGGTGCAGTTTTGAGAAACAAATGGCATTTTCTGCCTTAAAGCACTTGATAATTTGATATTTTGCTATTAGGGCCATCGTGTGTACTTTTATAGACAGGCAGCCAAATAAACAATAAATGTTCCTTAACAGCCCCTAATGATTGTTTGTGCCCACGAAAACCAGTCATCATTCCAGTCCATAAATCATATAGGAAGAGATTAAGGTGGAGACAATGCAGAAGTACGAGAAGCCATCGAGCTGAGGAGGAAGGAAAGGGGGCTGAAAGCGTCGATTTCTCCTTGGCTCTTCGTGGAAACGCCTGGAAGCTGGAGCGCCGGAGGAGTGGGACGTGTGTCTGTGTTTAGCCACCGCTCTGGAGCCAGGAAGGTACGTTACAGCGCATGAAAATACGGCGCAGACTGCTCGTGGCAGCAGCATTTAGCTTCCTCGTTCGCAGCCTCCCCAAGTGGCATTTTCACCAGCAAGTTCCTTATTATGTGCGGTGCCAGGCAAAACTGATTAAATGGGGCTCTTAAGAATCAAAGCGTTATAAATTCATGGAAATACAGCGAGCAATAAATTCCATGGAATTAAGAGCTTACTTGTGCTATTAGCATTTCCGGGTGTTTGAACTGTTAATACCGACGTACAGAAACCATGTGCTCTAAGACAAGGCCAAGGTGCCACATGTGACCTGCTCTAAAAAATAATTTTTTTATAAAATCAGTGTTATTGGGACTTGGTGGCTATGACAGATACCAGAATGGAGGAGGGCAGGAGTCACCTCCAGAATTCTCTTTTGCCCCCTAAATGGCAATCCCACTACAGAAGATGGAAGGCACTAAATACAGGTTTACACCAAGGAGGAAGCAGCCTAAAAGCACCATGCAAAAGTCACCACTGCGCCCAGAAGCAGCAGAACTTCCGTCTTAGCAACTGAGAGCAATGCGAGCGTCAGCCTGCGACCAGGAATGGGCCTGACTGTGGATCCAGGTTCCCCCTCAGATCACACTCAGAAAGCCACCAAGAGGAGGGAGGGTGTGCTGGGTGGAGGCTGAGGGATCTCCCTGGGTTAAGTGTCTTATCTCAGACTCCCACTGAGGGCACAGGAGGTGCTGTTCTGAAGTGTCAAGGAGCATTGCTCAGGGACAGAAAGCTTGCATCACATGGGCGAGGCCCGGGGCTTAATCCCCGGGACTGTAAAAGAAAAAATCAATTATGACAGCACTAGGTAAGCTATTCTTCCCAAGCAGAAGATAAGAAGCAAGCATTCTGCCTCACCCAGGAGAAGAAAGAATCCTCTCTCCAAGAGAAACAGATCCTGGAACGCTGCTAGGCAGGCACACACATAGGAAGGAAAGGAGAAAGAAAAATAAAAATAAGGATGACTTCAAAAGACATTTGCTTGATAGGGAAAAAAAAGTGAGGGTAATTTTTTTTTTAATGTACTGCCCACAAATTCAGGGTGATTCTTTGTAAACGCAATTTAAAGGAAAACGCACTCAAAAGCTGAAATCACCAAAAATCGAGAGAGAAAGCAATCCGAAGGAGTTCATCTAGACCGAGCTCCAGACCACTGCCTCCGGCTTTCCAGAGCTTTCCAGAATAGAACTGTTCTTGGATAAATCAAGTTCTTTTGCTAAAAGAGGTGTACGCACGCAGCTGAGCCCCACAGGTGGATACAGCCTGCTGTCCCTCAGAAGAGCCCCCCTGAGCACCAGGAAACCCAGAGGACACAGAGTTGCCTCCCAGGCTCAGGCTGTAAGCCGCTTACATCTCATAGAAGCAGCAAGCTGGGGCCTTGTGATGACCAGCTGTTATTCAGAAATAGCTCTGCCCTGCGACAAGACCTACTGTGTGTGCCTCCTGGCCAGGGGAGGTGGGAAGACATTATCACATCATCCCCATGCTTCTCCTAAAAGCTTCAGTCCCACCAGGGAACAATCAATTACAAAGCACCCATTATGTATTCTAAATCAGGAATCAAAAGATTCTTTAAAAGACAGGCTCTTGATCCACTGGGATTTTAGAGTGACTTTCAGATGAGGCTTACACCCCAAAAGCAGTGTTGCTCAGGCAGAGCTGTCTCTATGAGCACCCCATACGCACAGTGATGGGAGGGACGCTGCGTCCAGACTACCCTGTGAGAGCCCAGAGTAAAACTCAGGTACCAGATTACAGGGGAGAATTTGCTTAAAAATCCATCTGAGAAATAATGAGCATGCTTTTCTCTCAGCGACAGGTGAACGTTGCTGCCCACGTGAGGGCCTGTGCAGGACCTCCATCTCCTAAACAGTGAGCAAGCCCTACAGGGTCCCGGCCACATGGGGACCGGCGGTGAGATCCAGGCAGACCTGCAACTGTGATTCAACTCCTTGCATCCAAGATGCTTTTTAGCTCTGTCTGGAACACACATGCATCTGTTCCTGTCATTCCCTAGACAATACAGAATAGCAACTATTTGCACCACACTGATGACCAGGGAGGATGTGAAGTGTGAAGGAGGATGCGCGTAGGTCACGTGGAAATAATGGCATTTTCTGTAAGGCACTTGGGCATCTGCAGGGGTTCTGGAAAACAGTCCCACAGACACTGAGGGTCCCAGCATGGGCAAGAGGAAGTCACCTCGGCAAGCGTGAAGAAGACCCCACGTCCATCCCCTGCCCCAACGACAGATACCCCCTCTCTGGTCTCACACCGGCCAAACTAGAAATTCCCGCTCCATCCTTGGTTCCCACGGACTGGAAGCCCACAGCCATTCCTGAGCTGCCGGCCACATTACACCAAGGAGACGTTTATACTGTCAGCTTCTGGTGACCAACTGAGGTAAGGAGCTCTGCCCCTCAAGAACGGCCACCTGTTCAGGCTCCTTTTTAGGTGGAATGGAATCCACAAGGCTCACCAAGGCGTTCCGGAGCTGCTGCTCTTAGCCTTCCAAGGGGAACATATTTTCCAGAACAGTTCACCTTACTGCTTTGGTCTGCAAGCCACTGTACCATGGCCCTGCTCCCTGTTGCTTAGGCAGACACAGCCCTGGGAAAGGGGCATCGCTGTGCACCTCACCCCAAGCCTCGCTGCCTCACCCCTCTCTGCTGCATCACTCTCTCAACGGCAGGGGTAACGTGCATACGCTCTGGACTCCTGTGTCCCTGTGGCCCACCTGAAAGTGGCAAAATTTGGGTGTAGGACAAGAAAGGAGTTGATCCCATGTTTTCCAAGAACACCCTGCCAGCAGGTGCTGGGAAGAGGCGAGTCCAGGAAATGGCAACCCAACTCCCCTCGCCACCCTGTCCTCATGACAGGCAGTGTCATTGGACCCTGACACCATTTCACAGAACTGGACTGCACCCTACCCCTGCTACACGGGCAGGCCTCCTCCCTACTGCCTCACCCACCACCACGCTGCTCCTCCCGGCCTCCAGCCCCCGTCTCTGTCAGGTTCAAGGTCCCCATAGAGCTCTGAAGTGCCAAACCTGCCTGACACTTTGATACCATGCCCCCACACCAGCCTTCCTTGAAGACAGCTCTAGACTGCTTCCTGGGAACAGTTCCTGATGACAGTCCGTCCTTGAACACGCCCCTTCGCCATAGAGGGACGACAGCCCCTTAATGGGGTACAAATAGTGAGCCCAGGACACAACCACCAGAGTGAACTGGGAAGAAGGAAAAGCAAATACGAACACCAACTGATCCCTGAGTGGGGCCCAGAGGCCCTGGAACCAAGTGCTGTACCGTCCTGGAGAGTTCAGCATGGCGGGACCGGGGGGCTATGCAAGTGCCACTAGGCAGAACTTGGTGATCCTTCCAATCACTGCCCCTCCCCTGTCATTATGGAATGGTGTCGCCAAATTCTGGGACCTGCTGCCCATGAGGAAGCCCGGACCCAGAGCCACCATCCCTGTAACCAGTCTTCTGCTGATTTTCCCAGGTGGACCTGAGCCATCTCCAGGATTACTCTGGGACTAATAGTACACACCCAAAGGGATTTCCACGTCAGCACGTGAGCCTTCGGCGCTGTGACCTGGACTCCCTGAGCCTGAAGTAGCATTTCAATCCCAGGCCAGACCCAGCACAGCTGGTGCTCCAGGTCTGCAGCTGTGGCCAACAGACACCGGGAGGCAGAGGTGAGCAAAAGGCACCCTGCAGAGTGCTCCTTACCAGACTCCTTCCCAGGAAGAAGGTCCTCAGCAGCTAGCAGCCCAAGGCCACTTCTGGAGACACAGGGCACTGCCGCCCTTGGACACCTCGCCACCATGGACACAAGTCAATCCAGAGGGCAGCAGAGAGAGAAACGTGACGCTCAGGCCCAGAGAAGCCGGTCCACCTCTCACCTATCCAGTTACAAAATCAGAGAATGCACCATTTTGCTGAAGCCAGCATGGGTTGAGACATATTCTCAATGACACATTGATCATGAAGGTCCAGAGAAAGAATCAGCACTCCCTCAGACAAGCTGGGAATGAGGGCCGGGGAGATCTGGGCTGATTCGACTGTTTCTTATCACTGGGTTTTGAAATCAATCAGCCACCGTATCTGATTTTCACTTTTACTAAAACTAAGGATTTAAGAGACATCATCAAAATCGGTATCTGATCACTGTCAGCAGGGCTGGCTGCCCTTTCTGGCAATAACGGTTTTTCTGGGATCCACTAAAACTATGCTTGAAATGGGCATGACGCTCACGCGCCCGTCATCGGGCAGCACAAGGCAGGTAAACAGGAAAAACAAACTCTACCCGCACCAACCACCAGTTTCCCTTCCCCAAAACAACTGCTGTTACCAGATTCTTGTCTCTCCCTTTCAAAAATACTCTGCACATATATGCTAATGCACATTTAGCAAGAATATTTCATTTCCCTCCCACTTCCATTCCAATAGCAAGAAGCTTGCCCACCGGGTCACTTCATACTGCCCACTGGACATATGTCACATTTTTGCACATATATCTACACTTTGATTTCAAAATCCTACAAAATGACATCCTGACTGCACCTCATCCCCACCCCGGTCAGGGCCACTGCGCCACAAGCCCCTTCTGAAACACACTAAGGAACGAATCTGTTTTTGTTCCCAAGGACAGTGTGGCCAGCGATGTTCCTTATGGGCCTCATCACCTGGGTGAGTACAAGACCCAGGAGCTACAGTCCACCTGCCCCACTGCGTTCGTGAACAAGCGGGCCAGCAGGAAAATAAATGCCCGCTCGGCTCTGGGTCTTCCTCTCACCCTTGTTTATTTTTCTGAAGGGTCAGATGAACAAGTGTCCTGCCTGGACACGGGAAACAAAACACAAGGAGGAAAAGTCCAGAATGTCAGTTGATGTCCACGAACTGCAGAACCCAAGCCCCTGTTCTTCAAAATAACACTGAGTACAGACTCCACAGAGACCGGGGAAGCTGCATCTGAAGGCACAGGTGAGGTCTCGGGGAACATTCCCCACTAGTGGACTGGCACACGGAGCCCCCAGCACATGCCCATCACCCTGGAGGGGCCAGCGTTCTTCCATTTTAAATCATGCAATGAAGTTGGCCTTTTCATTTACAGTTAACCTGAACGAGCAGGCACAAATGGTGAGCAGACACAGCACAAACCGCCAAGCCTGAAAAATCAGCAAACAGTCCAAAAGCCAGCCACCAAACAGACTCCACAGCTGCAAGCACACATTCGTTTTTCCGGGCAACGCCTGCACCCGCAAGCTGCAGTCCGACAGCGACTCTTCAAAATGTCTAACATTCTCTGCTCCAAGCTGTGGGGTCACCTTCCCTCCAGCCTCCGGTGAGGATGTTTTCTGAACAAGGTACCAGGAGGCACGGTAAGATAAAGTCACTCTGAGGAGCCACGGTAAGATAAAGTCACTCTGAGGAAACACGAGTGGAGACTACAAGCTCAGTTTTGCTACTATAATAAAGCAACTTCTGGGCTTTCTGGTTTCAGAGGAGAAACAAATACATACACACGTGAAAGTCGCTCCATCCTGAGTAGCCTGAGCTGGGTCCAGCCCCATCTACCTCCCTGCTAACTCCGCCAAGCACAGCTCCTCACTGGGACGCCTACATCAGTGATGCAGGTGCGAACGAAGTCAGCAGTGGGAGCGTTGAGGAGACGAATCCCCACGTCCTCCCTAGCAAGCCCTTCACAATCGCAACCCTCACTGATCCCACAAAGCCGCTGCCTCATTCGAGCCCCTAGCCTCTCTCTGAGGTGCCCCTTCCTCGTCTGCCCACCCTCAACACTGCAGGCCTCCAGCCGGCCTTCCGCCCAGCCTCACCTGTCCCTCCTTGCTCTCTAGGCTTCGGCTGCACGGGCCCTGCTTTTCCTCCCATGTGCGCCCACCCTGAGGACAGAGCATCAACGGTTGCTCCCCAGGGAGCTCATGGTCGTCCCCAATACCCCAGCAGGCCCAAGGGCACGCTCCGCTACCCAGCCACTTGCATACCACACTCTCGGCTTGCTGCCCAGCAAGTGACACCGGACGCTGCTCTCCTTTATTTGCGCACGGTCTCCCTCCGCAAGACCAAGAGAGGGAGCTACCTGTCCCCTGTGGTGCTGTGTGCCCAGTGGCCTCAGCTGCATTCGGCACAAGGTGGATGAGGTAGGCACCTTCGACACACCTGCCAACGAGCCCATCCGTCCTCGGTGCAGGTGTCCACCAACAGGTGCACGCTGTTCCTCCTGCCGCTGATGGCCAGGAGCTGACACGACTGTAAGGCAGTGGATGGGGCCCAGGGTCCGCTCTCAAGCCAGGCCTGAGGAAGCCTGGCTGTCCCACCTCCACCATGCTACAGAAGCCAGGGAGTGTCCACCTCGCTGCACACAGGAGGGAGGGTGACTAATAGGTCACTGGTGAGCCCAGAGGACCCTGCTTGGCCCAGTCCTGCCCAGAAGGAAGACTTGGGCACCAACAGCCATTGCCTTAGTCACCCGGGTTCAGGGTCTTCTGTGGCTGCCTTGTGCCCTTCTTTGCCAAAGGCATTCTTAAAACTCAACCCCACGTGCCCTCCCCCACCCAGACACACACTAGAAGCACAGATCCACACTAGTTTACCTTCTGCCCAAGGCCTCGACCCCAAGCCCGCCAGGCCCAGCAACCACCAGGCAGCCTCCTTGCTGCTTTGTGTTCAATTCCTCCAACAAGCAGCAGGACAGAGCTCCATTCACCCTCCACCCTGTTCTGTCAGTTCTCACTTCAGCCATCTTTGGCCCTAGGAGCCGTCTGTGACTTGCGGGAGGCTCTGGGAACGGTGGACCAGCCTCCATCAGCGGGCTCATCTGCGAGCTGTGAGGTCCCATCAGGCCTTCCCAGGCTCGCTAAAAGCGTAGCAGAGTGGGGCGGGCTGGCGAAGGTCTGAAATCAAGGACAGGTGCAGCCGTAGCACCTGCTAACACTTGACCCCTGCTCCCTGCCCCACTACCTTCACCTGGGAAAAGTGGCAGCACCTGCTTCTCGCAGAAAAAGCAGGGGTTTGTGAAGTTTAGAGAAAATTATCTGCAAGGGCACTGGGCATTCAAACTTCAGCCATGATCCTCCTGCTGAATTAAGAGGATCGGAGCTCAAGGCTGCAATCTGCTGTCCGCTGTCCTTGCGTGGTCCCCGCTGCTCCAAGCTCAGGACCTGACCCTACTCTACACATTGCTACCATGGGGCTGCCTGCCTCAGGCTGCGCAGGAGAGCAACCTGGAGACCCCACGGAAGGACTGACGGTAAGGTAGCAGCTGGACACCCAGCCCCCTTCCTAAACCTCCTTGAGGCATGTAATGAGAACCACCATGATTCCTGGTAGAAAGAGGAGCTGACCTCATTCTTCTAGAAAATACTTGGGGAATACTGTAGGTTTCAATGTCAATCACTGTACATTTGTCATATTGAAACACGTGTAGCTTTTGACCCAGCAGGTCCCATTCTGGCGATCCGCCCTACTCAGGGCTTCTTAGTGCAGACAGCTTGTCCCACAGGAGGCATCTGACAATATCTGGTTGTCACCCATAGGTGGGGGTGCAGTGTTCCTGGAATCTGGTGGGGAGAAGGCAGGGACACTAATAAACATTATATGATGCATAGCCAAGCTCTGAATGCAAAAATTGCCTGAGCTGGAAATTCTCCATTCAGGAAAAAATCAGAAAGGCTTGCAAAGATACTGTAGGAGTTTGTGTACAACCCTGTGTAGCCAACCAAGTGGGGCTGGTTTCAGGCACTGTACAGTAGGCAGCACACAGATAAAATAGCAATAGTGTTGCTATGTGTGCGGTACTCGAGAGAGACATCGGCAACATGCTTTCAAATTTTTTTAAAAGCAGGGAAAAGATTTACCATAATCCTGTTAAAACTGTGAGGTGTCTAAAGGAAACGGTTTAATAAAAACAATGTGAACCACGAATGTAACTTAAATTTTTCTGGAAGTATTTTAATAAGTAAAATGAAATACACTCAATTTTAATAGTATTTTTTATTAAATCCAATATTGAAGATATTATCATTTCAACCTTTAATTAATAACTAAAATTATTAGATACAGACAGCCACCCTCAGAAAAAAAAATGATAAACATGTAAAAGGAACACATTCAGAATATCCCCACTCAGGCTAGGCACACACCACCTGTAGTGACTGCTTGCCATACCTGCGGGGTTATCCTACAGCATGTGGGCAGAGAAAGGGAGAGAATCCAGTTATTTCCAAAAGGGGTAACTTTCCAAGAAAGTTGGCTCTCTCGATTATGGTTTGTTTTTTAAGATGAAATTAAAGAAAAATTAAACAGTATGCATTTTAAAGGATCAAAGAGAAAAACCTTGCTGAGCTTCATGAACAGTGAGAGACTGTCCTCCCTCACCACGTGTGGACAGCGCAGGGTTCTGCAGACCTCGGGAAAAGGTGTGTGAGTCCTGGTACCCCCCCCCCCCCGCCCCGCACCATGCAACAGTGGGGTCAAGGTCATTCCTGCCCAGGGTCCTCACAAAGCCAGCCCTCTGCTACCAGAACACATTGGAGTGGTGGGAAAGAGCCTCCTACACCCTCTCCTCAGGGGGATTCCTGTCTGTGAACCGCACAAGGAACACGCACACTCACACGCATGCACACCTAGCCTTGGACGGAGTTCTGCCCGCACCCGAGGTGCAGGGCACATGGCCACAAGCCTGATGCTTGGGTAGTAGACTCTCTAGGTTCTTTAAGACCACACTACGTCCCACGGACCTCACCAACAGCCTGGAAACCTCTCTGTGCTGTTTCCATCCTACATCTCTGCTCTCACAGAGCCCAGATCTCTCCATTCAAACCTGGGAGCACCTGGGGCAGTGGTCTGGCCTGTGAAGACTTCCCCTGAAATCCAAGTGGTGAGGGAGATAAGAGAGGATTCAAACTCCCAAGGATGAGCCATCAGGGTGGCCCCGCCCTGTGCCCTCTGATGACAGGTGAGATGGCAGCAGAACCCACAGAGGATCTCAGATTACACTGTGGTCCTTTAAAAAACCAGAATCCATTTCTTCTTAGGGTATTCATGATTCTTCCCTGTTGGCAACCAGCAGACAGAATCAGGGTGTCTCTGACACTTCTATTTCTACAAGTCTCCCCTAAAAACCAAGAAATTTAGAAACATTTTCAAGCCTCTAAAATTTTAGGGGAGGAACGATGAACCTCACTATTATGCACTGTGCAACGGGCCACTCACGAAAACAGGGGACGCCATTGTGCCGCTGTCAGACGCTCTCTCACTTGGAAAAACTCACTGAATCTTCCAAAAAATAACAGGCCAGGTTTTAGTTTAGTCCTGCCCCTGCTTTTTATTTTCCAGAGTAGGCAGAAAAACCTAGTAACTTCCTGAAGATCACAAACCTAAAACAGAGCAGCTCCAGACTCTGAAACTCAAATCTCATAATAATGTTGCTCTATGTCAACTGGAACCAAAACACACTGGCAGCACATTTTTAAAGGTGTTTTGTTATTTTTTATTTTTGATACTAGGGATTGAACCCAGGGGTGCTTTGAACCCCTGAGACACATCCCAGCCTTTTGTATTTGAGACAGGGTCTAAGTTGCTTAGGGCCTCGCTAAGTTGCTGAAGCTGCCTGTGAGCTGTGATCCTCCTGCCTCAGCCTCCCCAGTCGCTGGGATTACGGGCATGCACCACTGGCATGCACCACTGCACCCCAACTACAGTTTTTAAAAAGAAAAAAAAATCAACTTAATCCAGTTGAAACTGCAATGTTGTCTGTACTAAACTGAGCACTAAAAACATAATGCAAACAAACAAAAAAAACCTTAAAATTTGGTGGGTTTTTTGGGGGATTTGTGTGTGTGTGTGTGTGTGTATGATTTAAAATTTTCAGTCCTCTTTGTCATCTCCACAGCTCTCCAGCTGGCAGGTGCCACCACTGTCCCACTGCCGTGAGGGGGAACACTGAGTGTATCCAGACCACGCCTGAGAACTGGCACCCAACCTCCCCCGGGGCGTGCTCCAACCCCACTGCTCCCTGGTTGCAGGGCAGGACAATCTAAGCCACCCTGGTCACATTGGCAACTGAGATATCTGATTTTCCATAAAAATCTAGGCCTGTTCTCAAACTGCAGTGACAGGAAACCTTCTATGTGGGTCCCTGAGAACAGGGGCCCAGAGAAAGCAGGCAGGGGCCAGGCCTGAGGGCACAGCACCCAATCCCAAGGCCCCACTCTGACCTGGAGCCTGCCCTCCAGCAGCAAGGAGCACAGGGGGTCTGGGCTGGCAGAGCAGGGGCAGGAAAGTGCGCTCTCCTCCTTTATAAATCATGGGGTGGAGACAGCTGCATGAGGTCAGAGACCAAGAGAGTAAACACAGGAGGAAAGGAGCCACCCTGCCTCTCCACACAGCACCCAGGGGGCGCTCCCGCAGGTCCAGGTCTTCCCTCAGGCCTCTGGGACCAGGTGACACAGGAGGCTAGCCCACAGGGGGCTGCCTGGGAGAGCAGGAGCAGCTCTGGTACTGGGGAGCACAGGCCCTTCATGACAGGGGACACTGAAGGTCCTGGAAGAGCCCTGGTTGGGGTGGGGCTGCCCAAGGTAACACAGCAAGGGCTAAATAAGAAAAGCAGCCAGGCCTCCTCCTGGGCATGGGGCTCTCTGCAGACTGCTGTCAGTCACACTCTGTGAAGTGACAAGGCCAGCCCTACCTGCTTACCAATGAGGAGGCATCCTTCTGTTCTCTGATGGGCCTTTGTCCCCAAAAAATGCTGCCCAGAAGGAGTTCTCAGTAAGGATTTAGCCACTCTGGAAAGTAGTGTGGAGAATCCTCAAAAAATTAGGGTTGGATCCACCATACGACCCAGCTATCCCTCTTCTGGGTATTTCCCCAGAGGAGTTAGAATCAACACTTTACAGCAACACAGCGAAATCAATGTACACAGCAGCTCAATTTACAACAGCTAAATTATAGAACCAACCCAGATGCCCATCACTGCATGAATGGATCCAAAAGCTGGGCTATATATACACACAATGGAATTCTGCTCAGCTGTTAGAAACAACAATACTGTAGTCCGTGAAGGTAAATGGATGGCAATGTACAAACCATGCTGAGCAAACGCAGCCAAACCCAGAGACTCAAGGATCCTCATTTGTGGAGGCTGGAGCTAAACCCAGGCCTGGGTGAAAGGTAGTCAAACTCATGTATTAGACCCAGCAAAGGCGGAGCAACACATGATCTAGGGAAACATGGATATGTATGGAAGAGGGGAGGAGATGGTGTGGGAAGGGGAGAGGAGGAGGATAGGTAGGGATCGAGGGAGACAATCCACAACGTAGCACACTCTTCACCCCTGAGAATCCAAATAACACTTACACAATCGTTTAATTCTGGAAAATTCACAATCTACCCATTTATATCAATTGTAGTGGTGAAACAGAAGAATCAAGAGTCTGGGGTGTGGGCAATGTGGGGGTAATTCTGGTTTAAGAACAAATGCATACCATATGCATTTATGATTGTAAAATAAGTCCTTCATAAATTTTTTCACTGCATAAAAGAAAAAAAATAACCTGGGGAATAAAGGAGAAACTCTGAAGCTTTAAAGCACTTTGTGAGTAGGTCTTTACCTGTCCAAAAGTCGACTCAAAATTGAACCAAGGCCTGGGAATTAGATCAGAAACTATGCGATTCACAGAAGGAAAGGCAGGTCTAGACTCTGGCACATAGGCACAGAAAGGACTTCTCCACAGGACCTCTAAAACTCAGAATACAATGCCAAGGGTTAACAAATGGCAGGGCATCGAATCAAAACGGTTTTGCCCAGCAAGGGAAATAATTAGGAATGTCCAAAGAGAATCCACAGAACGGAATAAAATCTTTACTCTTCTGACAGAGGATTAATATCTACAATACATAAAGAGCTTAAATTTAATACCCCCAAAAGATAAACAGGCAAATGATCTAAACAGACACTCGCTTCTCATGTGCAGCCCAATTCACCACCACCAAGCTACGGCACCAGTCTAGGCGGCTGTCAGCGGTGAACGGATACAGAAAACGTGCTTCAGAATCGTAATGCACTTTTAACCAACCGTAAGGAAGAATGAAACTACCCCATCTGCAGGAAAATGGATGGAACCTGAGGACATTACGAAGGGAAGTAACCCAAACGCAGAGGGTCAAGGGTCATATGTTTTCTCTCACATGTGGAAGGCAGAGAGGGAAAAGGAAAAGAAAGGTGGGGGGAATCTCATGAAAATCAGGGAGATCGGCAGGGTAGAGGAAAGGAAAGGAGGGACAGAAGAGGGGAGGGACTTGAATTATGGGGGGTTTTGGTGCTAAGTTTTTTGAGTTCTTTATATTTTCTGGATATTAATCTTCTATCACAGAGTAGCTGCCAAAGGTTTTTCTCCCACTTGATGTGGGCTCTCTTTACCCTGTTGTTTCCTTGAGTACAGAAGCTTTCCCATTTGATGTCATACCATTCGTTAACACTTGGAGAAAGACACTGGACACATTATATTGCCCGCATGTACAAATATATAACAACCAACCCCACCATCATGTACAATTGGAAATGCATGAAAACATGGGAAAACTTTAAAAATACAGCGTTTTGGGCATCCTGGGGCAACAGCCAACAGTCCAGTGTCCACTCAACGGCACGACCCCACCCCTTTCCTCTCAGCGGCCTGCCGTCCCCAGGTCTCCACCCCGGCAGCTCCAACAATCATGAGCAATTTTAAGAACAATCAAAATTTCAGGACTTCGTTTGTCAACAACAACAACAAAAAATGGAACAAGATAATAAAGGAGATAGTTTTCTTTTTCCTATGACGTAACTAACAAAAAAATTTGGAAACTCATTGTTAGCCAAGATCCGTTGAAACAAACACACTCCTCTGGAAAAAGCGCAACACGGCACGAAATCGGGGTGTGGGGAGGGTGCAAGCCCCAGAGTCCGTGTAGAGACTGAGACCGCACAGCCGGTGCGGCGCGGGCAGCGGACAGACGAGAGCGCGCACAGCTGCAGACGGACGGGACGCAGCCTGGACGCTGAGGGCCGCGTTTCTTTTATTCTTTTATGTTTTTTTTTTTTTTTCCTGCCTGGGTTTCCTTCCCTTTTCAATTACCTGCTGGTGGAGATACATAAAGGGAGATGCATGGTGGTGTATTCACCCATGCACACAGGAAGGTGGGTCGGATCCACTCCACTCTCTTCCTGTCCCAGTCCCTCCTCCATCCCCCTCTGTCCCTTTCCATTCTCCACTGGTTTTCTATTTCCAACAGTTAAATTTCATCACATCCAAAAGGATGATGTACGACGCAGTCATTCTCCACATCTTTAAGAAAACTTCATGGTCAACAGTTCTGTTAAGGGGCTGGGGCGGTTGCTCAAGGGTTAGAGCACCTGCCTGGCATGCGTGAGGACCTGGGTTCGAAACCCAGCTTTACCTACACAACTAAGTGTTGGAAAAACAAAAACCAGATGAAAAGATAAATAAAGCTGATTCTAAAAGAAAAAAAAAGTTCTGTTCCAAATGTGCACACTCAATGAAGAGGAAAGAGAGGAAAATGGGAGGAATGCCAGTGCTGCCATCGAGGTCAGGACTCCAGAGTGGCTTTACTTTATATCTGCCCACTGTCCCCTCATCTGGAATTCCCTATAGTAAGCGGCTGTACATTCGGAACTGAGGGGAGAAAATCAAGTTCATAAGAACTTCCTCGTCTACGTGTACACCGTACAAAAATATCATGAGGAGATCGTACCTAATGGAATCATGTGATGAAAGTTCTACGTTGTTTTATCCCAAGGAGGGAAACAGACTGCCCTCCGGTTTCCTAAGCCAGAGCGGGCAAGGCTTGGAAGCAGGAGCAGACTAAGGCAGTTAGTGAGCACCTCAAACACAAGTCATCATCCTCTAGATGCCTGGCCCTCAGCAGAGCACGTGTCACTGAGGAAGCACCCACACGTGTCAATCAAGGACACAAGGACCAGGCAGACACCTCAGTTCTCAGGCTCCACGAAACCACTATCAAAAACACGCAGGCGTTGGCAGCCAGCCGGAGAATTCCAACTTTGAACGATTATCACCAAACAGCCATGTTTAAAAAGGAGGGGTTGGTATAGACTTTAAACAGAAGAGCCAGAGCTGGGGATGGGGTCAGAGGAGGGGAAGGAGGGAGGGTGGACGGTGGCGTCCTCTGAGACCAATGTCTGTAGCTGATGCTGTTCCTATTTTACTTGCAAATCCCTTAACACAGTTACGGGAAAAAGAGGACATAGAGAAAGAGCCAAGAAAGACGTTCATTTAAAGCGCACATAAAAACGTGGGTTTGGGTCCTTCCTATTTTTAATAACGAATGTTCAGCAGTCAAGTTCTAACATTTCCACTTACTTCTAGCATTACGTCATGAAAGGAAGGAAGGGGCGTTCTGAAAACGGGGCCAACTCCCGGCGCGGACGGCTGTCACGAGGGGACTGGGTTTGGCATTTCCTTTTCTACATCTCTATTTCATCAGCCCTGAATTACAAGAATCAGATGGCTGAGGTCTGATGCACCTTGATCCCCTCCAAACTACAGATCTAAGAATGTTTGATTTTAGTGATTTCAGCTGAGCTCGGGTAATGGCTACCAAGCAAGGGGCAGATTCGTCCAGGAACACAGGTCAGTTCTGAACCCAACCAATCTCAGAGGAACTCCACGCAAGTGTCTCCAGATCAGTGGATGACTCCACATGAGGCAGAGCAAAGAAATCTGCAGATGCAACTACCAAAAAACGAACGGCTCGCCCCGGGCCACAGAATAAGAGTGCGCGAACAGCCGTCCCTTAAAGGACACAAGTTCCCGCTTGCCTCTGCAGATCAGGTTGGGCAGGAAAACACCCAGAGAGAATTCAGAGCAGAAAAGAAGAACACCTTGCAACTGAGCACCCAGAAATGCGGCAAAGAAAGCTGATGTAAAGTCCTCCCCACGTCGTCATGGAGGACATGCGCGCTGGCAGCCTCCACTCCACAGGATCACTGCTTCCCAGCCGCGGGAGAGACCAGCTGGCAATGTGAAATCTCAACATCCTGTTCAAGGTAGCTCAGGAGACAGCGTCACCTGGAGACAGCCAACGAGACAGGATGGTCATCAAGCCGAGGGCAGGAAACTGAAGTCCCACCACGCTCAGTAGGGGAAACATTCCGCAGGAATCACCCAGGCAGCTCGAAGTCAGACCTATGCTTAGCAAGTATTAACGTGGAAAACACTCATGGTGTTTTAAGGATAAGAGCTGGAAATAAAAATGGTACATACCGTACAAGTGCTCCAAAACAAATCTCTATAAAACATAGTGGCAGGCTACAGATAAAAACGCTGACCTGTTTAGGTGAAGTTATCAGTGAAAATTTTCTTCCTGTCTCTTCCTTCCTTCCTATTTTAATGACATCTTATAATGGAAAGAGTTGAGCAGCAGATTCCCCATCATCCACAGAAGGATTGTGCTTCCCTCGCCCAGCACCATGGTAGTAGTACTTAGTATCCAAGCACCCACTGCAGGAGTGTTGATTTCCACCCACCATTTCCTAGATGCTTCAAGAATGAGACCAAGCCTGAAATCCTGAAAATGTTCAGCTGTATTTCAGAATTTGTGAATATGCCAGAACCTTTGATGTTCTTAGTTAATCTGAAAGGGAGATGAACCCATCAAAGACTACCTATATTAGTACAAGACAGGTGACAGACTGGCTTGTGGCTCGAGCTCAAGCTAGTACCTTACTAATCTAGAGACTGAGCAAACCACACCACGCTAGACACACTTCAGATGATTAAAATCAATATATTCTAAGGAGAGACAGAAACGCATCTTTCCCTCCCCCCGGCTGTTACCTAAAACCCAGCTCCAGCAACCATCGGACCCAGAGATGGGTGGACAGGGACCAAATGCACAGGATCCCTCGTGTCCCTCTCCTCGGAGGTTGTGCTAGGACCTGACCTTAAAGAACAGGGTGCTGCTGGGGTCCACTCCAGGAAGAGCAAGGAGCGTCGGCTCACTTCAGCAAGCAGACGCCGGGTGCCGAAGTCAGGTCAGGGGACCAAGATGCAATCCCATCTGGCTCTCACAGTGGGCCATCAAAGGCTTTGGCCTGGACAAGCCCAGTGGCCACTTGGGTGTGGTCATCCCTTTGGCCTCCTGGCAGCACCTCATCCTGCTGAGGGCTCCTGGACGCTGTCTCTCCTCAACGGCTCTGTCCTGTCTGGGTTGGTCTCCTATCACCAACCTCTCCCCCAGGCATGCTGTGACCCAACCTTTTAAAGGTGCTGGCCTCAGAACACGCATCCCAGGCTCTCCTCTTGCTCTGCACCCAACTCCAGGCTCACCCAGTGGGAGGCTGTGACGTATCATGCACATGCTTAGCAATGCTCCATTAGAGTCTCCTGGCTGGGAAATCTCCAGAGCTTCATCCCCAAGGGCCCTCTTGACCTGGGGAATAACAAACAAAGCTCCTCGGCCCACTGCTGTACCCCTGGCCCTTCCTGCCCCAGCACCGGTCACCCTACAGGTGTCCCCGCAGGGCCAAGCATCTCATCCACCCAGCAGGTGTGAAGGGAGCAGCCACAGCCTCCAGGCTGACTCTACTGTCTGCAATCAAGATGGTCCACCAGCAAATCCTGCTGACGCCCCATCATGCAGCAGGAAAGGCCCATTCCTCCTCCACGCGATGCCTTTGACCCTCCACTTTCCCCTGGAGAATTGTACCCATGCCTCAAATAAATTCCACGTTGACCTCACCTCACTGCCATCCCAACGTTTCACACCTCCCTGGGATGATGAGGGGCCAATCCGACAGGTCTCCCTTCTGTGGACCCAGCCACCCTGCCCACTTTCCCTGCTGTGAGATCAAACCACCCAGGCTTCCAGAATCATCCATTTAGCCAAGAGTTGGTCACTGCTTCATCTCAATGCCTCTCGAAGGTCCACACTTCACTAATGACAGCAGGCCTTAGTGCCTCCTCCCCCACCTGGCCACTTCTGGACCTCATGTCCTAACTCTCCCTGCTTTATGGCCCTGTTTGGCCACAAGCAGACACCTCTGTGAAGTAGGAAAGGCTCTGCCCAGATGTTGGGGGCTTCCCAGCGAGACTCTCCTGGGCCACTGCATTCACAGATGCAGCCCCTCCCTCTGACCACTGCCCTCCCACTCCCTACAACTCCTTTGAAATTCAGCATGCTTCTGCCTGTTCCCACCCTGTAGCACAGCGGGGGCCCAGTGGGACTCCTGTCACTGCCAGCAATGCTGGGCAACAGAGTCGCAAAGCCTGCCACAAGGGTCACTGATACAGTATTTTCTAATGTAAAAAGCTCAAATGTACTTCCAGCATGCAGTCAACGAAGAAATCAGACGGATGTTCCCCATTCTTTTGTTCATGCAAAAGCTTCAAGATACTCCAGGATCCACTAAGGTGCAGACACCCACATTTCAAGGGCACACTAGCCACATATAGCTGGTGGCTTCCATCCTGGACTAGACAGGTCTAGCACAATTCCTGGCATGGGGCAGGCACTTTAATAAGACACAGAACAGACAAGCAGGTTGGGCCGACCAGGCACTTACCCTGCAAAGACAGAGCCCGAATGTTGATAAAGCTTTGTGACATACACGAAATAGCCTTACTACCGGAACATGCAGTTCTCTCATTCTACCTCACTGTATGGATAGTCTACTGGAAAACCAGCCCCGAGTATAACCCACCCAGCTGAGCCCCTAATTCACCCACTGGTCCCAGCGCCCACTTTGAACATTGCTGGTCGAAGCCAACTTTAAAGCACATAGTTGGTAACAAGGGGACCGCAGGACACTTGATCTGCCTGGAAAGACTGCTCAGGACTCTTTGAAAGAATCCCCAGAAGAAAGAACACTACAGGAAGGTGAGCGCCCAGGTACCCTGCCAACCCCAGAGCTGGAATCATCACTGTCCAGCCAGTGATGTGAGTTTGCTTTTTTAATTAAAAGTAATTTTATATAACTTATCACACTGTCAGATAATTAACAAAACATGTAATTACCTTTAATTACATCCTACAAACATATAACACACAAAATTCAAGGGGAGAGCTGCTTGATTTTTGCACTTCAAAAAGACAGGATTTGAACAGAGTAGAAAGAATCCCACTCTTCTCTCCCCATGGCCCTTTATTCAAAGGCCACAGAAATGCACCTAATAGTTCAGATCAGCATAAGAGAGGAACAAACACACAATTAATCTTCGTTTTATGTGTACAAAGCACCCATCAGCAGTAAAGCCTTTTCAGATGCACAAACATGAAATCCACGCTCAGCCCTCAGCAGAAATTGGCACAGGAGCAGAACTGGTCCGGTAAGGACTCGATGGGCAGCAAACTGCTCTGAGAGCAGGGTGTCCCTGGACACTGAGGGGGACATGGCAAGGTGAGAGGAATGTACTTCCTTCACAGGGTAAGGGGTTCCTCCTGTTACATTTGAATATCTTCCTGAGGGATGTGAATTTTCAAAGCCGGGTAATAGTCCCAGGTTGCTGCTAAGAGGGTCAGCGGCTGCCTAACCTGAGGACTTCCCCAAGATGCTCAAGGTGAGTGGGTGGGAAATTCCTGCCCTGGGCAGATAGAACCACAAAATCACCTGTAATCATGGTGGCTTGAGAGACTGAAGCAGGAGGAGCACAAGTTCAAAGCCAGCCTTAGCAACTTAGCAAGTCCCTCAACAACTTCGTGAGACCCTGTCTCAAATTAGAAAATAAAAAGGGCTGGGGATATGGCTCAGGGGTTAAGCACCCCTAGGTTCAGTCCTTAGCACCAAAAAATATTTTTAAAATGTAATTTGGTTTTGCATTTTTCATTATTCGCTGTGAAAAATATGTCTCCTTGATAACGGCTGCAAATGCCATCTTTACTACCAAGCACACCTTCGCGTACATTCCACTGAGGGACTTCCGCTCAAAAATGAACTCTGTTGAGCATATTTCTCTGGAAATCAGTATTTAAAATTTTTTCTTTGAAGCTAACATTAAAAAAAAAGACTTCTCTTGCTTATGAAATAACTTAGTTTAGCATTATCACTAGCAATGTTTAAAAACAGCAAACAAAAAAAGGCAAACACTTAAATTCTGAAGTTTAACTGTAGAGAAGCCACATCAGTCCTACGGAGAACAGCAGGAAGAAGTCATTTTTCCCCAATTCTGTCTCTACTAAGAATATTTCAGATCACCGCTCCATTGGGTTCAGCAGCAAACTACATTTAAATAAGTTTAAAATTTGACATGCTTTGAATGAACCCTGAAAATACTATGCCAAGTAAAAGAAGACAGCCACAGCAGAGCCGGCCACACGCCGTAGGATTCCATTTACTCCAAACACCCAGACAAACGGAAGGACAGAATGCAGATCCATTTTTTCAAGGGTGCAGAGGACGATGCTGAGTGATGGCTAACTGTCCTGGGAGACAGAATATTCTAACCCTATTAAGACAGTCATAAGCTCTGTGCACCAGTATAAACCATTGGACAGTACGGATGCTGTGGCTGGGTGGACTCTGTTGTGTGAATTAAAATCCCCATAAAGCTGTTCCCAAAAGTTAGCCCGATGAGCTTCACAACAGCATGGGCGAGAGGTGCGGAAGAAACTCCTGGGACTGGTACTTAGCTTCCGCAGATGCCAAGGCGCACAGCCCCGCACAGCCACGTCGCCCTCACTGAGCCCGTTCTCTAACAACTAACGGACCCTGCATCTTCCCATTCAGAAGGGAAACCAAGGCCAGACACTGTCCTTCTGTGCTGCTCTGATATTGGCACCAACCATGGAACCACCAAGTGGCCTCTGTGATGAGAACCAGGACAGGGGGGAAGGCAGGTGTGATGAACGGAGCCACGGGTTACAGCCACCAAACCAGGAAGCTCCTGCTGAATCTGTACCCCAATTCCTCCCAAGCTCTGGCCCTTGAAGCCTGCTGAAGCCATCACCTTAGTGATCAGATGTCAGGAGCTGAGAAGTGTACAACTGTGAAGTCTCTTACTTAGAAGAGATACTGCTTTGACCTAGCAGCCAGGTGAGGGAGGACAGTACAGAGGCAGGGAATCAAGCAAGCAGATTGGCCAGGGTGCCACAGAAAACGAACTTCTGATTTAGGCCACAGCGTGTGGGTCTCAGCCTCAGCCTTACCCTGTCACACGCTGGCCATGGGAAGGCTGTAAGTTCAGGGCCAGAGAGCACTTCAGTGCTTAACTGGTCATGACAAGGTCATCTGCTAACTCTGTGGGGACTTCTTATGGAGACTTTATAGCCAGAGTTCAAAGGCTGCACCAAGATCATTTTGAATAGTTAGGTCAAGATTGATTCTTTTTTTCTTTGATACTAGGATTAAACCCAGGGGCACTTTACCACTGAGCTATATAAATCCCCAGCCTTTTTCATATTTTTTAAAAATTTTGAGACAGGGCCTCAATAAATTACTTAGGCCTTGCTTAAGTTGGCCAGACTGGCCTCAGACTTGAGATTCTCCTGCCTCAGCCTCCCCACTCGCTAGGATAACAGATGTGTGCTACCACGTCGGGCTGGAATCAGTACTCTGATTAAGTAAATATATATATCACACAAATAAACACTTTCAAAGGAACCAATAAACTACATTTCAAATAGCTGAGGAGCATTTGTAATTTTTAACCAAAAAATAATCTGATTTTTTAAAAACAAGTGTATGATACATTCTCCTGAATCTGTCCCCAGACAGCTTAAGTTAGGGTGGAAGAAAAACTGTAATGATTGTACTTCAGATTGTTTGAACTTTCTCACAAAGATGTTGCCTATTAGCAAAATGAATCAATACATATAAAGTGAAGTTGAAAATGTGAAAGTTGAAGACTGAACCCTAATCATCGGGCTTGACGATCATCTTCAGCTCTACACGCCATTTGGAATTGAATATGAAATGATAAATTTTACAAACTGGGTTTGGATTTTAAGCAGAATATGGATGAACTGTCAAGGGTGGGGGGAAACGGGTAAGAGGCCACACAGACCTTTAGTAAGTGACCAGGCCACAGCAGCCACAATGTTGACATCAGCACTGCTGCTATCAGAGTGAGCTCCATTCAGTTTCCCTCTTGACCTTCCAGGTGACCTTGGGCGGGTACTTATGTGCAGGTTACTGTCCTGGTTTGTAAAGCAGAGATTCAGATCATTGCCATCTCCCTCTCAGGAATGCCGCCACCAGAAGCGCTGTTAAGCACTTGGACCTGCTTGCAAGGCGACTGTCCCGGCAATGCCAACAAGGATGGCTGTGAGCTATGATTCTTCCACCCTCCGAATCTGAATCTCCACAACGGCTTCATCTGCCTTTCTCAACTGGCCTGGCTTGCAAGAGGACCCAGGTTCAAACCCCAGCATCACATACGCAACAAAGCGTTAGAGAAACAAAGGCCAGGTGAAAAATAAATATAACTTATTCTCTCTTTCTCTCTCCCCCTCTCTTTAAAAAAAAAAAAAAGATAATCCCACCCAGGCTTCAAATTCAGGGCATGGTACCTGCCAAGAACATCCGGCACCCCAAATCCACATGACATCCATTATGGTATCAAAGTCAGGCTGATTTCTGTGTTACCTTTTGCTGATGAAAAAGGTCTTCTGCTTGCTAAAGGTTGCCTCAACAGAAAGAAATGGTAACCACAATCCTCATTTTATATATCCTATTTTTCTATTTCTAGCAAAACATTGTTTTCTTACCATATGTAGGAGATCAAGATAAATGAGAATTTGTCTTTCAAATGTCCTTGAGCTTAAAGGTAAAATTTACATAATTTTTTTCTTGAATCTATAAATCCCTACTATTTTTTTTTTTTAAATTGCAATTTGGGGAACTGGAGCAGTGGTTCAGCAGTTGGAGCACTTGCCTGGCATGCGCAAGGACCCAGGTTCAAACCCCACATACACAACCAAGTATCAGACCAGCAAAGGCCAGATGGAAAAAATAAATAAAATTGATTCATTCTTTCTCTGTCTCCCTCTTACAATAAATGAATAAATTAATTAATAAATGAATGAATGGATTAATTAATTTGGGTCAAACAGATGAAATGGATATTGTGGAAGAAAAAATGTTACATAACAAAATGCTGATTGCAAAGAGAAAACAATGAAGATTATGCATGAAGAATAAAAAGAAAGGCAATGATAAAAGCAGAAGTTGAAAGCTACAGACTGCCCACACCCCTGAGGTCCCTTGCTGGCACCTGGAAGAGAAATTCTGGGGGCTCCTGAACTCAGCCTCCTTGCATCATAAAAGCAGAGTCAGGAAAACAAGACATTCTGAGGATCCAGAAGTTCTACACAGGAGCCTTATTTGCTGGATGCTGAATGATATCACGAGCCACGCAGTCGATGTAAGTTTGAAAGAAAACTTATTAAACATGAAGTTTCTCTCTCAGTCAATGCTAATGACAGATTCCTAGAAGCTTCTGTACTCTCAAATTTTCCCTTAAGCCATGCTATTTTTAAGTTCAAATACCATGGGTGAATCAGGAGTGAAAAGTCACGTTTGCATTTTTCAGTAAAGCGTGAAGTGTGGACATTATAAAGACACCAGGTAAGGAGAAAAATGACTCAGGCTTTCAGGAGATGGCCGGGAACCCAGCAAGGCTATCACGGGGCTATGGGGTGACGCAGCTGGCAAACTCGACCTTTTCAACCATGTTTCCACCTTTGCTGAACCGCACCTGTCAGTGTCACCTGTAACATCTGCCAAAGGCCAGGACAGGGTAAAAACCCGGCAGGGGTTTGAGGGCTGATCATCTTGGACAGCTATCCCTCTGAGAGATCAGAGACCAGAGACAGCCAGGAACGACCCTGAGTGGCAGTAGCACAGAGCAAATGGTCCCCAGGCAGAAAAAGTTGGCAGCCAACTGATGTAGGCTACAACTGGCATCCAGTGTCACAGGAAAAGGATGGGCTTGGCCAACAATCTTGTGCTGCCTGGTGAGCCCAAACTGCATCTGGGATCAATTCATTCTACTGAGCAGCTTTTGAAGCAGAGACTCAACCTCTTTGGAGGGTGACTGGTGGCCTTGCAAAGGTGTTTTTTTTGTTGTTTTTTTTTAAAGAGAGAGGCACAGTGAATCAGTGACAGAGAAAGATAAAATCAATTTTATTAAGTTTTTCATGTGGCCTTTGTTTCTCTGACAGTTCTGTATGTGGTGCTGGGATTTGAACCTGCGTCCTCGTGTGTGCCAGGCAAGCACAGTAACTGGAACCACCGCTCCAGCCCCCTTGCAAAGTTTTAAATAAGAACACGGTGACATGCAGCAATTCTGTTTTTCTTCCCAAATCAAATAAGTGAGAATTCAACTATAAAAACAAATGAGTGGGTGCATTGGCGCACACCTGTAATCCCAGTAATTTGGAGACTGAGGTAGGAGGATCATAAGTTCAAAGCCAGTTTCAGCAACATAGTGAAACTGTCTCAAAACTAAAAATAAAAAGGGCTGGGGATGGAGCTCAGTGGTTAAGTGCCCCTGGGTCCAATACCAGGTATCAAGGGGACCAAAAAAAAAAAAAAAAAAAACAAAACAAAACCAACATGTATACCTTTTAAAATACATTGTAGAGGGGCTGGAGCCGTGGCTCAGAGGTTTCGGCGCTTGCCTGGCAGGCATGAGGACCCGGGTTCAAACCCCAGCACCACGTACACAACTGAGTGTTCGAGCAACAGAGGCCATGTGAAAAACTGAATAAAGTTGTTTAAAAAAAAAATAAAAAAATAAAATACATTGTAGAACCATCACCCCTGGGTGAAATTACAGACAAAACTGATCAAACAATTTTCACATTATGAAAGTTCTATGGAGA